>VSMD01007145.1:0-24986 GCA_008750895.1 Mirza zaza | reverse complement strand
TTATTTTTTAAATCAGTTCCATCTCTACCATGGTGGAAAAGAAATTAAGCAGTAAAGACAGTTTTTTTTTCAGTTTAAGTTGAGTTATGATGCAGATTATACCATAGTAATATTAATATAATGGAACTACTGGATGGGCCTCCACTCTGCCACTTTGCCGTGTGATCTTGGAATGTTCATTTAAACCTCTTTGGTCCTCACTTTCCTCAGCTGTAAACTGAACAGTTTGAACTATACTTCAGAGACCCTTTCCACTTTCAAGATTCATTTAATTTCCCTCATACTTCTTAGAAGGTTTATTTTTTAACTGGAGCCATTTGCCATTATAGACAACTTTTCCTACTGTGCAAATTAGTAAACTCTGAATTCCATGAGGGAATTTGTTTTCATCTTTTTAAACGTTACCTACAAAAAAAGAGATGAAATTATGTAATAAGACTTACAGAGGTTAAGTCACTCATTCGTTCATTCATTTGAAAAGAAATGCAGACTTCTGGAATGAATGGTTTATGGAAGAAGCATTCCAGGTGGGTATTGAAGTAGGAAAAGGATTTGAACACATCGAGGAGCTTCCCAGGAGAGGAAGAAAACCCCGTGGCTGGAAATGACCAGGAGCCCCGAAGGAGGGACACGTGTGTGTGTGTGTGTGTGTGTGTGTGTGTGTGTGTGTGTGTGTGTGTGTGTGTGTAGCAAGTGATGGAAGAGGCAGCTAAGAAACTGGATTAATATTAGACCATGGAGACTCTGAGATGCTAGACTGAAGAATTTGAACTTTATTCTCTTATTTCTCTATCTCTACTGTCTGACACATAGAAAACAATAAATATTGATTGCACAAATTTAAGATTTTTGAGAAAGAGAATGAAGTGATGAGACATGTAGCAATGGGAATACCCAGTCTGATGTCATTTATGTACGCAAGGAGCAAGAGGAGACCTAGACTTGCCACTGGCTTGGGTTTTGGAAAAGGGAGGAATCGGAGGCTATTGCAGGTGGTTCTGGGTAACCATAAGAGCGATCATGCCAGGTGCTAAGGCGTATTTGCACTGTGTGCTCGCTCATCTTTCTTAGTTACTTGAGTTCAGGGACCTGTCACATTCAGCTTTGCCTGTAATACCTTGCTTACATGGGTCCTCAGTAAATATTTGCTGAAGGAGTTAGTTTGCAATAGCAGACCTGATTTTGTCTTTAGGTTTTGAGTCCCAATTGTGATGATTTTGTCAGAATGATCAAGCTACTTTACCTCAGGCAGAAAGAGAACAATATTATTAAGTACTTTTAAGCCCATTAATAATAATTATTGCTTTCACCTGAACATAATTTCATTGTTAGAGGCTCTGATATGAAACTTGTTTGATGTTGACTTAGTTATCTGTTATCAGTTACATTTAATAATTTTGTTATACACATAGTGAATTTAAAAATACACATTTCCAAATACCTATGTATATATCATTTTCAGCTCATCTGTACCATGTTCAAGGTAGTTAATGTGCAAGACATTGTACTAGATATAGTCTGACCGACAAAGATGACTTAAAACGGTGTGTACCTTCAGTAGCTCATCAGACACATATAGAGAAAGCTAAGGCAAATTGTGACAAATGTCATGAAAGAAATCCAAAGACTCTTTTGGAGGAGAAAGATTATGAACCAAGGCCTCTGAACACTCAGGCTTGGTGGAAAAGTGATAATCAAGACATCGAAGAGTAGGACTGCTGCAGATAGCCCTGGGGAAAGAATGCTTCAGACTAAAAGACAGCAAGCATCCATAAAGCAATTGAGTATGGTGAGGTGGAAGGCCCAACTGGAGCGATGGATGAGGGATATTCTGTGGTGGGTGCAAAATGTTAGGTTGGCTGGACAAATTTCTCTGTGTAAGCAGTAGGTTTTTCAGCAAGGAAAGGGTCTGATCAGATCTGTGATTAGGGCAAATTAATTAGTGGACAAGTGAAGAATAAATTATGGTAGAAAGGCAAGTTGCTTGTCAAGTTGGGCCAATTTGATAATCACAGAGAAAAGTAATGACACTTTAATGGACAATTGTAGAAACCAAAAGGCATCTAGGGTTATAGTGAGTTATATAGAATTCTAAAACCAGGGGGTGTGGATCATATAGAATCTGGTAACTAGGTTTTATTGGAGGCTTGGGTGAGGAGGAAGATTCTAAAAGATGGCTCTAAATTTTAAATCAAGCATCTTAAAGGATGGGACTCTATTAATTAAGGAATGAAAATAAGAGCAAACGAAGATTTTTAAGAGGGGCATGATGAATTCAGTATTAACATGCAGATTTGGATTTAAAGTTGCAGGTAGGTCATTCTTAGGAGGTGTCTGGCAAGCAGTTGAGATTAACCTGTAGTATCATCTTATTTTCATCCCTCAAATATTTTTACCCCCATAAAAACAGTTATGAGGTACATGGCAGTTTGGGAGAAAGGAGAAATTAGAATGCCTAGTTTTAATGTTGTATTAATGCACAGTTTTGTATAAAATGATGTTTCTAGACATAACAGCTGACCCACATGTGGGCAACTCCTATTTTTTTTCTAGCCCAATTTTAAGGTATTCCACCTGAAAAATATGATGTAAAGTATTTAACACCATTGCTTTTTATTTCTTATTACTGATCCTATAAGAAATAAAACATTGTAACTTAGCTAGGTACTTTTGTGCTTGTAACTCTTGTTCATTTGTTATCTTGTGACACAAGGTCAAATGTGACAAGCTTGGTCCTCAACAACAGAGTTTAATTTTACTGCAAGTCTTGTTCTTTTCCCAGTAAGACATGTTCTGTGTTTTTGTCCTCAAAGTACTGTGGCAGATCTTAGTCTTTCAAGTCATTCTTACTGCCTTATCTCACACACCCATCTCCAGACCCTTTAAAAATCACTATTACCTGCAGGCAGACTAAATGTTACAGATACAATCTTCATGGATATTAGTACCAGAAGGACTCGAGCTGAGCTCAAAATTCAACAAAGATTTTGCAGATCGCTTTGCATTCGTGAAACTTAAATTATTTATATAAATGAGTTTCATATGTTTTTACTTCAGTAAAATACTTTCTTAAGCTTTTACTTCTATAAACATTATCTTACCTAACCTATATTACATTTTTCCTCTGGTCCTCTGAACAACTCGGTAGTGTAGGAACTATCTCTGCCCACCCCAATTTTACAGATGAGGAAATAGGCTTAGAGAGGTTGTGGCAGGGATTTTAGGGGAGCTCGGTTTGGAATCTAGGTTTCCCAATTCCAAATGATGTTTTTCTTTTCATGATACTTGGACCAGTGATAAAGTTGGACTAGTGGTAAAATTGGAATGGCTTATCTGCCAAGTGAGATGCTGAACTATGTGTTCCTTCTTAGAATGTCACTGGAGGCTACTATATATGACCCTCTGAAGTTTCTAAATGGACTGAATGTGAAGCCCCTATAGTCTGCTTACTCTGCTTCTCAGTCTAAAACCACGTTCCTGCAGCAGTTTGTGTCATTCCCGTGTGTGTGTGTGTGTGTGTGTAGATGGGTGTCTATATCTTTAGGACTATTTACGAGCACCCTTACAGCAGAAAGCACCTGCATTTGGATCTGCTGAGGATTCAGCTTTCTGGATTTTCCTGTGTGACCTTCACAGAAGGAAGAATGGGAAACCTGCCTCGCTGCCTACAATACTGAATTTCACCAGCTGCCTTTTATGAATTTTAGGTAGAGTTGGTTTTGTGATTTTCTTTCTTTTTAAAATCTGGTCTCTAAAAAGAAACTAGCTAGTGGACTTCACCAACTTTAAGAAATAGCCCCTGTCTTAGCTGAAAACCAGGAACCTTCCCTTCAACTTTTTATGTGTCTTACTGTGCAAAAAGTAACAAAGCGTTTTCAAAGAAGGCCAAGATTGAAAAATCTGTCTATAATCTCTTCCTGGGGACTTGACTTATCTGGTATGATGATGTCCATATCGATCTTCATACTCATAGCTTCATTAGCTTTTCATATTCGGTTAGTAATTCCTTTTGCAGACACATCAGCCATAGGTATTCTGCATCTTTTGCTTTCTGTTCCTGCTAGAACAGGGAGATTTGGACAGGACTCTTCTTTCCTCGGTGCTTGTGTGCCTGAGAAATGGAACCAGTTCATCTCCAAGGTCATCTGGTAACTCTTAGTTCTTACTGCTTCTCTTTGATGTCTGTGTGATACCACTCACAGTTGTCTGCTATTTACTAAATATTCAGAGTGTGTGAGGGAAAAGAACACACCCAATCAACAATCCCTGGTCTCTAGTCCTGGGAAATCTCAGCCTCTTACGTTTTCTGCATTTATTCATTCAGCAGGCAAGTTTCACTCTTTACAGGTAAACTCTGGCTGAGGTCCTGGGGATAAACAAACGTGGGAAAGGATCGCTCCCTTTGTTTCTTACAAGCAAGGAAAACGAGTGTATAAATACGTAACTGTCAAGTGTATTAAGTCCTTATTACTGTTCAAATGGTAGGACAGACAAGGGTGTCGCAGAATGGCACAAAGGCAACCTGTGGATCCCACCAGGTCTCTGTCCCTTGCCTGCTTTTTCTTAATTTTTCCACTTACCTTCTTTCTCTTCATGCCCCCACCCCATCCTGGTGATGAGGAAAATAAGGATAAATGTTTAATGTAGTTGTGGACCAATTTCCTAATTCCCCCTAAATGTGCCAGTTTCCAAGCTTTTGTGAGAAAGCGGTTTAAACGATAATGCCAGCTGTTTGAATATGGAAGGGTGACAGTAGGGCCCTCCTCTTGTCTGTTGTGGTAGGGAAATTTTGGAAAAGAAATACGGTTGGTCTGTATTATGCTCAGGAGACAGTTTATTGCTCTGAAAGCCTTACCTTCCAAGGGCATTTGAAACCAGCCCTTGTTTCCAGTCTGGCTGAGTTGCTGAACCCTGAAGGTTTAATCCTTATTACTGATAAGAACAAAAAGAATGTGACTTATCACTCCAATCTCTGCAGAAATGGAAGGAAAAACCATTTCTCGGAACATGATTACACGTGATTTGACAGCTTTTCAGTTTGCCTGTTAATTTAGGTGTTTGAATAAGTAAACACGGAGAGTGGGGGCTCGAGTATCATTTACTTTATAAATGTGATAGTTCCTTTTTGAAGTGATCCTGCTCTTGCCCTTTTCCTCCACCATTCAAACAGAGTTTAAATATTTGCCAGTGCAGATGTTTGATTTTTATCTAAGCTCTTTCTTTGCTTGACTTTATTCTCATGGGTGGTTAAGTGGAAGATAAGGAGGTTCTTGTTTAATTCTTTTCAACTGGTGTTGCTCAAATATTTGGAGAGCAGACACCTCCCAGAAAGAACAGGCTGGAACCTCTCTGAGTGGAGGTGAAGGGATAGGTCTCCATGTCATATCACGGTAAACCAGACACTGTTAGACTGTGGCTAGGGCCCAGGGGTCTGGTAGGCAAGGGTGTTTCTCAGTGTCCAGAACCTTCCTTTAAAGACTTCTGCAGCTACTGGTAAAGAAGGGATTTGGCCTTCTTTGCTTCCCAGAAAAAAAGTGTGCTGTTCTTAAACACAGAACTCGGTAGTTCAACTCCTTCGGAAGCCTCTCAGCATTTGTTCCACACCTTCTGATACCAAGTTTTGCTTTCAGAAGAAAGGATATTTTGGTTTTTTTTTTTTTTTTTTTTACCATTTTCACCTGTTTCAGCATTTTAGCAGTGATTAAAAACAAGCAAACAAAGAAAAAATATTCCCTATCCCCTTAGCTGTCATTATATTGGCTTCGTGAGCAGACTCAACGATCAGTTTAAGCCTTGCTCTTCTGAGAAATCCACAGGGATTTGCTTTTTAAAAATCGTTACCTTAAAAATGTATTCAGGAACAATACCGCATTTCACCACCACTCTTGGAACTGACACTGTAGGTGTGGTTTTTGTGTGCTGTGTGATAAACTGGGCAGACTTCTCTGGAAATGTTAAGGAAAACTCAGGTTTATGAGTGATTTGCCTGGCAAATCACCTTCCCTAGGAAATTTAAACAAAGGCCAAGAAAGGAAGTAAGCCCCAACTGGGTTGGGTGTGTGTGTGTATGTGTCTCTCTCTCCCCTTTATATCTTTTTCTTTCTAAACTGGGACTCCACTGAAAAGTTGATTTACACTGTGAATCGAGGCTGAATGAAATCCAATTGGAACTCACTTGAACACTGTTTTGATGTAAGATTCAAAGCTTCTGCAAATTTATTTTATCTTCTACATTTGCTGATCTCCTGCTTGTAAATCCTGTTGAAGGAGAATAAAAATGACTGCAGCCTGATGGGAATTAAATGTCTGAAGTTCAAAGCAGTTTGCACATCAGAGCAAACGTCAATCAAATGAACATCTTGCAAGCCAGGCAGGGAGTGAATTTCTCCATGGGGAAGAGATCAAAGTGGGAGTCACAGTTCTGTTTTCTCCCTCGGGATGCAGTTTCGATCAGTTGTTCATGAAAGTAAATCCAGAAGGAAGTTTTTTTTTTTTTTTTTTAATGTAAGGGGGTAGGAGAGAGGGAGTTATTTCTCTTGAAACTGAATTTCAGGCACTGGTCTTATCTTATGAAAATAAGTATAGGAAGCAGTTATAATCCAGTATCTCTTTTTAAAAGTCAGGCTCTAAAGGAGATTTAGATAGGATTTTTCTATCATTATTACTAACTTTTTAAAAACACAGTTATAAAGAATGAAGCAAAGAAAACCTCTTAATTTGAGTTGCCCACTCATTTTATATGAAAAATCTATGATTTTACCATTTCTTGACCTTTCTATAAACCTGAAATTATATAAATGTGACTGGCTGCTAATGTACTTCTCAATAAAAGATCTTTTAGATAACCCCTAAGAATAACTGACATGCTTTTTTATAAAGCATTTTAACCATGAATTATATATTTCTCACAGTCTCCAAATCAGGGTGAATAGCACATTTCTTTTTATAAATCACTTTTTCTCAAAGATGCACATGTATAAAGTGCATTCCTGTCTTTGGCAAGGCAGTCATTCCTCTGGGGCCCACAGGTAGCTAATGTAACAAGGAGTACGGAGTCCAGAAAAAGAAGCAGGCATTAGTGTGTGTGTGTGAGTAAAGGATGGAGAGACAATCACCCTTCACTTGTGTTTCTAGTAGTTACTTCGCCTAGCCAGCCCCTCCCCCCCAGCCCACCAGCCCTGGACACGCTGTTCTTCCTGTATCTCTTGAGCCCTTTATCGACACCTGCTTCCTTATCTGACTGGTACATCAGTGGCATAGGGAGCGAGAAAAGCAGCAAAGTGAAGTTTATTTCTAGGCTTTCCGTGTTATAATAACTTGGCTGGTGAGTGCACGCTCTGTGGCTGAGATTAGCACGTGCGAGGGAACTCAAGGCCATTGAGACTCTTGTGAAATATAGTAGCTGTTCAGTGAATATTATTGAATAAAATGCGCAGAGCTTTCTAGTTACTTAGCTCTTTGCCCTTTCTCATTACACAGTCAACCCATTAGAATTTTTGGCGTACCGTACCTTCCCAGCAATGTGCTAGACCCGAGAGAGAAGTATAAATCCTCGAGTAACTTACAGTTCTGTTGGGAGAAGATGAGATTTCTCAAGCAGATGAAAGGTCGTAGAGAGACTTGAGACTCTAAGAGCTGCGTGGGAGGGTTTAGTCAATAGGGACTCCATAACATACAATTCATTGGGTACATGGGGAAGCCAAAATAGGTAAGATAATGTGTTCATTATTTATAATCTTATTTTAAAATGTTTTTTTATTGATGCTACAGCGTGCTATTTTTAACATATAAATTGAGTTTCCTCCCTAAGTTACATGTTGAAAACAGGTGTAATCATAGTAGGGGAAGGGGCTTTTGGAAGTGATTAGATCATGAGGGAGAAGAGCTCCCATGCCCTCTCAGAAGAGGCCCCGGAGAGCTGCCCTGCCTCTTTTACTGAGGACACAGGGAGAAGGCTCCTCCGAGGAACCAGAAGGTGGGCCCTCATCAGACACTGAATCTTGCCAGTGCCTTGATCGCAGACTTCCCAGCTTCCAGAACTGTGAAAAATAAATTTCTGTTGTTTATGAGCCACCTAGTGTTTATGGTAATTTGTTATAGAAGCCCAAAAGCACTAACAATTGATTAGTGTTTTGTTGATACAAGCAGAATCTTCAAAAAAAAAAAAAATATATATATATAGTGGCTATGGTTATAATACTGTGTTAAGTTCAATTATGAAACAATATAAAAAATAGGAAAAAGACACAGGCATATAATAATAACTAAGCAGAACAGCATTAGTCAGCTTCAGGGAGGAGGACTCAACAAAGCCGGGGACTGACAGGAGCAATTTGAGGGAGGAAGCTTGGTTAGAAGTATAGGATGGGAGGTAGTAGGAAGAGAAGGTTGGGTAAATTACTGATGACAAGTACTACATTGGGAAACTTCTGTAGCAAGTGTTTGCCAAGCACCTACTTTTGTTAATGAGTCACTTTCATTTTTATTGTTATAAAAACATTTTCTTTAGTGCTCTTAGAGTTGATCTTCAATAAGGAAAGTAAAATACCCTATGATAATAGTTCCCCGATCACCCTGGTCCCCAGGAGCCAGCTTTCATTTCACAAAGGCCCAGAAAGTCTGTGCATCCTCGCCATCAGCCTTCTCAAGGGATGGGGCTGAAGGCAGAGGGGCTGGCTGCAGAGACTCTGTCAGGGGGACAGGGACTCTCTCCAGGCTTGCTCGTTTCCTGGGAGGATTTGTCAGTGACCCTCTTCAGTTGCCCCTTTCAGCAAGTTAGTTCTTCTCTGTGTGTCACTTAAGCAGAGTGGTGTGTGGCTCAGCTCTGGAAAGGAGTTGGGTGATAGATTCAAGACTCTCTTAGGTCCCTGATTTGCTTTGTGATCCTTCGTGTCATTTTTCTCAACTGTGAAATATATAGGTAAAAGGCTGCATAATTTGTACAGCGAAGTTCAGATGTGAGCTACAGATATGCCTAAGAACTACTCTTGTTCTCTTGATCCAAATCAATGATCTAAATCAAATCGGAAGATCCTTCTGTCCTTGGTCTCTTTGAAGCATCCTGGGAAGTACCTGTGCTCATGCAGAAAGCCATTCTACTGCTTTATTTCTACAAGAATCTGCATAGCAGGTTTGGAAGTCCTCTCATTCCTCTAGAGCCTGTCAAAGTCAAATTCCTGGGCCTTACCACAAACTCACTAAATCAAACTCTCCATGGGTGGATCCCAGGAATTTGCATTCCAACATGCATCCCAGGTGATACTGATACAGCTAGACTTTCAGTATTTAGGAATAATTCATCTGAGCCATGGTCCTCACTTGCTAAGACTTCTGGAGCCTTCAGGGAGCCCAGAACAGGGCTAGGTACTGTGGGTGCTCATGAAAGAACAGTTAATATGAGCACTTGTTCTTGGCAATTACAGTGCTAAGCGTTATTATATACAGTGGTGAACAGCACCAACAAGATGTGCCTGCCCTCAAAGGACCATTGTCTGTTATTCAGAGAGCCTGCTCCACAAAAACCCATCCATAAAAAACACACAAATAGAAATGTAAATGTAAAACTATAGCAGACACCAAGAGAGAATATAGAGGCATTTGACACAGACTTGGGAAATTATCCACAATCAGGATAGGCTCTTCTGAGGAAGTGATACGTGAACAGAGACCTGAAGCATGACTAGGCAGTTAATTAGGAGAACGTTCTAGACTTCCATTGTCCAATATGGTAGCCACTATTTCGTGACTATTTACACTTAAGTGAAGACTAAATAAAATGGAAAATGTAGTATCTCGGTTATGCTAGCCACATTTCACATGCTCGGCAGCCGCATGTGGCTACCGCCTTGGACAGTGCAAAAGTAATACATTTTCATCATCTCAGAGAATTCCCTCCCACTGCCCTGTCTAGACCAGGGGAGGTAAAACAAGTCTGGCCCATCACCTATTTTTGAAAATTAAGTTTTTATTAGAATACAGCCATACTCAGTCTTTTAAATATTAGTAACTCCTTTGGTACTACAATTACAGAGAAGCAACAGTGGCAGAGCAGTTGCAACAGACTTTGGAGCCCACAAAGCCTAACATATCATTATCTGGCCTTTGATAAAAAAAAAAAAAAAAAATTGTGAGGGAACAGACTTAGTGTGACTAGCTAAAGCATGGAGAAAAGTGAGATTATAGTGATGGTGCTTTTGTCAGCGTGCACCCAGGCGGCTGTTAATGTATATTAATCTCTTTTTCTCTCCACCTGTGGCTTCTGAGGCAGCAGTCTTCTTGTCTAGACAAACTGGAGCCAGGTCCAAGGGACAGCAACCACCCTGAGGAAGCAACTCTGTCCTTTGAGGCATAGTCGATACTGTCCACGTAACTCGGTATTGGGTTAGAGCCTGGACCGAAGGTCTCTTAAAATCCAGTTACCTCCTCCTTTCAGATAACATAGAATAAAACAAGACTGTTTAAATTTTGCTGTTTAAATAAAGACACCATGTGAAAACCTACCTAGTCCCCTTGCTAATACAATCACTTCCATTTAATTGTTCTTATATATTACGTGATATGATCAACAGATAATCAAAGTTCATGTGAATAATCCAATGGATCTTGATTTCTAGGGATGTTTCTCCTAGCTTAAAGCTTCTCTTCCTGCGTTAATGAAATTGCATTAATGGCACCTGGGGTATGCATTTTAACTAGTTTTTTAAAAACCTAATTTCAGGTTGCATTTATTTGGGGATCTTGTAGAGCCTTCATGAGTCTTCTCAGTTATCTAAAATCCTAAATAGGTTACTTAGAAGTTCAAGATCTTCTCTCTTGTTACTTCTGGATCAAATTCACTTAAAAATACTCTAAATGACTCTATATAAGTAAGTTAACACATTTTCCTATTGTATTCTTTCAGACTGCTGTTCACTCTAGCAAATGTCTCATGGATTTCACTCATATTTAATATTTATTGATCAGCTGCTAGCCAGAGTACTAGCATTGTTCTAGCTCTAGCACCAGCATCACACTACCACTGGAAATGAAAAAGACTTTGGCCTTATTTAAATTACAATCTAACAGGTACAAGCTATGTGTCATGTACTATGAGAGGAACTTCCATACATTATTTCTAATATTTGATAGCTTTGGAAAATAAGTTTTATTATCTCTTTTTTTCAGATAAGAAAACTGAAGCTCAGAAAAAATGAATAATTTTTCCAAGGTCACACATTTAATAATGACAGAGCAGAGTTTCAAATCCAGATCACTTCTACTCCACAGCTATTCTTTCTCCTTTACTACTGTCTATTTTTGTCCTTAGTCATTGGTTTTCAAATAGGATAATGTAAAGAATTCTGTTTTATATATAACATCAGAGTTCAAGTCTTAATTTTTATAATCCTAGTCTGAATTTTGCCACCTAATTTCTGCAGGATTTTACCAGTAGTAATGACTCAAATTCATTGGTGGGAAAAGTTGATTTGAAGAACAGTTGCTTTTTAAATCTTCTTAAAATTGAACTTGATTTCTAAAACCTTCTAGATGCAGGTATTTTTTTCCCCTCACACAGTTCTGAAATGATTTTTTTGAATATTTAAATTTAAATCACAATTTTACTGTTTATGGGCTGCCCTATTTTGTACACAGTATGAATTATAATTATTTTGGTTTTTCTGAATTGATTAAGTAATTGCTAATTCTCTTTTATGGTTTCAGATTTGATGGGAACTTTAATACCAATGTATCCAGAACAATTAGTTGTGATCGACTTTCTAGCACTGTTAATAGCAGGGCCTTCAATCCAGGACGAGACTTAAATTCAGGTCAGTAATCTGTGGGTTTTATAAAGATGAAGTGTATTCCACCACATGCAAGTTGAATAAATGTATTGCTTCAAATGTATTGCTGCGTTAAGTTTTAAAGGAAAATATTATATACTTAAAATTCGGTTTTTCTTGCTGGAAAGTTAACACTCAAAAGAGGGAAAGGAAGAAAAAATATCAAGCTGACATGTATTAAGCTTCTACTAACTATGTAGCTATGTATAATTTATATATATGGCACATGCCAAGTACCTTGGTAGGCTCTTTAATCCATTATCTCACTTCTTATGAGTTTTACATTTATTATTTTAAAAACTCCATTATCTTTGCAATAGGAGATGTTGAATTTCATTTGTATTCCCTATTTATAATTTTTAATCTGTTTTGCGGTTTTCCAGAATAATAATGTGAGGGCTTTTCTAGTAATAAACTTAGTATAATATTGAGATTGAACTTTCTTCCTGGTCTCATTGAAACTCAGTGATAGGCAATGGTAATAACAATGAAGTACCTGTGTTTATATACCTACTTAGAGCTCCAAAGTGACATGGTGTCTTTGCTTTCCTGCCCTGGAGTCCCACTACATATTTCTTCCCCTTTTTGTCTTATGTACACCTGTTGATTGATGAACCTCCGACCCTAGAGGCTTCACCTATGGAGAGCTGGAAGGAACTTTAGAAACTACACCATCTTCAATCTTCAGATTTTACCAAGAAAGAATCTAAGGCTCAGGAAACACCTAAGACATCCTTATTGCTAGAAAGACAAAGAATCCTTAAACATGAACTGTATTTCCCAAATTCTGAGCCTCTGTGTAGACATGTAAAACCCAAGAGCAAAGTGAGAGGATCAGAATATTTACTGTTAGGGTCCATTCATTCTGAGTTTTGGAGAAGAAATTGTGGTCTTTGGAAATTATAAACACAAAGTTTGGGCGGGGCGCGGTGGCTCGTGCCTGTAATCCTAGCTCTCTGGGAGGCCGAGGTGGGCGGATCGTTTGAGCTCAGGAGTTCGAAACCAACCTGAGCAAGAGCGAGACCCTGTCTCTACTATAAATAGAAAGAAGTTAATTGGCCAACTAATATATATAGAAAAAATTAGCCAGGCATGGTGGTGCATGCCTGTAGTCCCAGCTACTCGGGAAGCTGAGGCAGAAGGATTGCTTGAGCCCAAGAGTTTGAGGTTACTGTGAGCTAGGCTGACGCCGTGGCACTCACTCTAGTCTGGGCAACAAAGCAAGACTCTGTCTCAAAAAAAAAAAACCCACAAAGTTTGGAAAGAACAAGCTATAAGTTTTATGTTTCTTCGGGATAATAAAACTATAGCTGCTAGATAGATGAGCCAACCTAAATCTGCCAGGTATATATTATCTGAGCCAATATATAATGAATTCAATTATTTTTTATTGGTCAGATAATTTGGAAATCTCTGGAGTAGGTGGGGTTTACTACTAGAAAGGAGGCTAAAAGAGAATATGTTTTATTAAAAAAATAACAGAAGAAAATAGATAAAGGCATGGAATGGGCAGAGAAAATTAGTTGTGGAAGATTCCACAGCTGGCACAGGGAACAAACCTGGAACTAGAGTCTCTGGGTCCCCAAATTTGGTTCTTTCTCTAAAAAATGCTCAGTAACACAAGAGATGTTGCTGGGTCTGAAGACTTGAGGTTGAAATAGCAATCATTGAATAGGATCAGATTTAAACATGTTCTAAAACCATAATGTAATCCAACATTGCATATAGTTAAAATTTGTACAATGTGAAGTTGTAGGATATCTATCTGAATTAATTTTTTTAAAAATCAGTGCATTATTTATATAAGATCTGCAAGGATCCACACATAAATGTTAGTAGTTATCTTTTAGTGGTAAAAGAGTCAGGTATTTTTACTTCCTTATTAATTTTCTTATTTTAAATTAAGCATTCATTGCTTTTATGCTCAGAGGAAACTAAAAGAGAATTATAGCCTACTTTCAAATGCATTTTCACTCCTTTTTGGTAGAGAGCACCTTTCCTAACACATCTCTAGCATGAAGCTCCGTTACCCTCCTGGCTGTGTGGAGGGGACAGTGACAAAGGGCAGGCTGGGGCAGACTGAGGGTGGCATGTGCTCACTTGGGGTCCAGAAAGACGCCCCCTTGCTGGGATCATCCACCTGGGAGAATCTGGAAGCTGCTGCAGCCAGGGCCCCACCCCATTGCTTTGTTTTATGTCTGTCCATAGTTTCTGATACTGAGCGTAGTGTTGGGATCTAGCTTCCTTGTTCAAAGTGGTAGTATTATGCCTTTCTCTTAATGAATACGGAAGCCACTCTTGCAGGCCATAACCTGGAAGAATGGCCTCCTACCTGCTAAGTGGAAGGAATAGTTACAATTAGAAGTCATTCAACAGATATTTTTTTGATATCTTCTTCATGGTAAATACTCTCCTTTGTACTAGGTCAGGAGCTGAAAACAAAGAGCTTATAGTCTAGATCTGGGAGACCTAGATTTTAAGCGAATAACGTGTGTGATGATCATGAGTGCTATCAAGGAAAAGTCACCTGGGAGTGTAGGGGAGGAGAAGAGACTTACTATTTTATCTAAGGGCTTCAGGCTGAGGTCCGCATAGGTATGGTTGTAAACACTGAACATGACTGGCAGCAAGTATCCCAGGCAGGGGCCTTGAGTTGGGACAGTGTGCTCAGAAACTGTGAGAAAGAAGGCCACTGTGGTTCTGGTGGAATGAACAATAGGGGAGAGGAGGTTAGGCCAGAAAGGCAGTTGAGGGCAGAGTGCCTTACTTTACCGGCCATTACAAGGACTTCAGTATTTGCTCTGAAGTCATTGCCAAATGCAGGTGGCAGATGATGACGGCGTTAATAGTGCAGTGGCAGTGGAGGTGGTGAGAAGTGGTTGAATGCTGAATACGTTTTGAAGGTAGAACCAATAGGATTTGATGATTAATTGCATGGTGGAAGGGGAGGGGGGTAGGTGGTGTGGGAATAAGAGGAGATTCCAGAAAGACTTGCAGGATACTTGGCTGCACACGGGGAAAGACAGAATTGCTGTTCACTCTGATGGGAGAAGGGCATTTTTCCTGGGAGACAGGGAGTCAACAGTTGGAGTTTGTAAAAGTTAGGTTTGAGCTGCTTTTTTGATACCTGAGTAGAAAGGCCTCATAGGCAGTTGGATATACAAGTCTGGAGTCCAGGGAAGGGACAGAGATATAATTGGAGATTCATTATATATAAATAGTACTTAAATCATGAGACTCATTAAGATCACAGAGCAAGTGACTGTGGGTAGACAAGAGAAGAGCTCAGAAACTGACCAAGTCTTGGGGACTTTACTTAGAGGACACTGAGATGAAGAAGAAGCTGAGAAGGAACCGTCAGTCTGGTGGTAGAGAGAGAACTAAGAGGGTCGTCTCTCTGAAGCCAAATCAAGAAAATATTTCAACAGAAAGGTAGAGATCAACTCTGTCAAGTAGTCCTGGTATAATGAAGGTTTAGAAAGGCTACCATAGGATTTAGCAGCATAGAGGTTATTGGTGAGCTTGATAAGTGTTGTTGGGAATAATAGCAGGAAAGGCTGGTCCTACAGGGTCCGAGACTGGAGGAGAGGAGTTGGAGGCAATAAGCACATGAACTCTTGAGGTTTGCTTAAAGGAAAGCTGGCAGGCCATATGGCATCAAGAAGATATTTCTAAATTGAGAAAAATTACATCAAGTTTATGTGCCAAAGGGAATGATCCAGTAGAGAAAGACTAATGATGCAAGAGTAAGGGGGAAAGATTGCCCAAGGTCTTTCCTTGATTAGGTAAGAGGTGATGGCATTACAAGGAGAGAATCTAGCAGCAAAGAGAGTATGTTCATAGTAA
This sequence comes from Mirza zaza, assembly GCA_008750895.1. Classification (NCBI taxonomy): domain Eukaryota; kingdom Metazoa; phylum Chordata; class Mammalia; order Primates; family Cheirogaleidae; genus Mirza; species Mirza zaza. The sequence goes on along the minus strand of VSMD01007145.1, from coordinate 9,318 downwards.
GAGGAAAGAAGGAAGAATAAGTGGAGACAGATCCCCCTGAGATGATAGCAGTGAACTTGGGGATACTGTTTTCTCAGAGGACTGGAAAGCAAGCTCATCAGCTAAGAGTGAGGACCAGGGAAGAAGCATTAAAGACCCATTAGTTGTAAGTTTACCTTTTGTTAGTGAGGTTTTAGAGTTAAACTCAGCTGCACAAGTAATCAGGAATTCCCCCAAAAATGCTGATGTATTTCAGTGTTTATTTGTTAAGGGAGAGATAGTTAAGACAGTTTGAAAAGTCACGGGGTGGGAAGGGCAGAGGTAAATAGAATGTAGCTAGAGACCAGATCTTGAATTTCGATATTTCTGAGAGCATGTCTCAAGTATAACCTCCTACCTAATAAGAGTTGTTCTCAGCAAGGTTGACACAGCTAGATTTACAAGCAGATTTTGGCAATATTCAGGTATTTAAGAACTGACTTGCTTGTATTTGAAGTTTTGCGATATTCTGCTAGGCGGTGGCTACATCCCAAAGTCCACATACTTGAGCAGTCATTTGTAATATGAGAGGAGTTGGGATATGGTGAAGGGTGACCTCAGAGTCCCCCCTTTTCCTCCTGTACAGCTCATACCCCCTTTTCAGAGCAGAATTAATGTACTCTGTAGTTATCACATGATATTTACATCTGTAAGATGTCCAGCCTTAGGCTCCTTAGACTGTATATAATCCATCACTGGGCCCCTAATTGATAGCACAGTTTCAGATTGCCTTTCAGACTAGCCAGGAACAGACTCACATAAATTATAAACCATTCTTAGCTTCATTTATCCAAAACTAGGTCACGTGTCCATTCATCCAACACACATGTGTATTCTTTTTCTTACACCACTCCTGCCAGACCCCTTCTTTCTAAATTGACTCCTTGTTCCTGATTCTATTCAAATAACTAAAGTTTGACAGTACGTGTGTTATATTACGGTGCTGGTAATGTTTTGCTCAGGTTCTTTTCTGCTTTTATCCCTAGTTTCTCTCTCTCTCTCTCTTTTTTTTCTTTTAAATTCCTGCTGAGCTATTTTCTTGTGCATGGCCTGATCCCTAAAGAGAGTTTATTTGAAGAGTCCAAGGAAAGTTGCCTCTTGCTCTCTTGAGTTATGCAATTGAGGTGAGAGTGGAAGTAGGAGTTAGTCTCTCTTGCTGAAAGAAAAAGTGTCTGGACTTTCTTTATTGTATTTGATTGAAAGAGCATTTGAAGTTGCAAACTTCGATCTTGGTAACGTTGCAGTCTTCATTGAGAAACAGGATTCATGGGGTGTAGAGAGCATTTATGAGTCACATTACAGAGGTAAAAGCTGCAGGATGTACAAGTGGGCCTTGGAGGCCACAGACCATTCTGCTAATTTCAGCAGCTCCATCACCTTCTTCTATGAGTGACAGTGATTGGCTGTGTGCTGTAGGCTTTTCTCTTTCCTTTAAAATATCATGAAAATTATCTGTGCAATACACATTGGCAAAATTCTCCTAGTAACAATGCAGTGAGGAAGCTACATTCTACCTAAAATAAGAAAAATCAGCTAAACTAGATATTTCTCATTTATTTTTATGCTCAATTACCCCAGCTTCATGATTACATTAGTGTCATAAAGGATGTGGTTGTTTTTTATATAACATCTAAAAACTATTTAGTCACTTAGAAATCAAGATTCTTGAGCTTACATGATTCAGTTTATATTCATATGCATTGCATATTTATATGTACATACTCACACAGAAAGTTAAGTTAAACAGACAGAGGGTCTTTTTCTTTACCCTGAATTCCCCTTCAATCTCTATTCCTATACTGCAAACTACTTCCAAGTTTGGTCTTAGTTTCTCATAACAACCCGATCACACTGATTGCAGATTTTCTTAGCCATATATTAGGCATGTGTATGTATATGTGCATACACACATGCTCTTATACTACATGTGATCATAACGGATACAGTTTTTTTAACTTAACAGATGTATCCTGAATATTCTTATGCATATATGTAAGTAAGTATACTTCTGTTAAATTAACCAGTCCACTTCAGCGGATGAACTGTCCCAGTTTATCACTTTGGGCATACCTTATTTTGTTGCTCTTTGCTTTGTTGCACTTTGCAGATGTTGCTTTTTATACAAATTGAAGGTTTGTGGCAACCTTGCATCAAGCAAGTCTGTTGGTGTCATTTTTCCAACAGCAGGTGCTCATTTCATATCTCTGTGTCACATTTTGGTAATTCTTGCAACATTTAAAACTTTTTCATTATTATTATATGTTAGGGTGGTCTATGATCAGTGATCTTTGATGTTACTGTTGTAATCGTTTGGGGGCACTGTGAACAGCACTAATGCAAAACAGCAAACTTAATTGATAAATGTATGTGTGTTCTGACTGTGTTCCCCGGTTTCTCTCCCTGTTCTGGCTTGGGCTTCCCCATTCCCTGAGACACAAAAATATTGCAGTTAGGCCAATTAGTAACCCTACAATGGCCTCTAAGTATTCAAGTAAAAGGAAGAGTTGTATAACTCTTACTTTTAGAAATGATTAAGCTTAGTGAGGAAGGCATGTCAAAAGCTGAGATAGGCTGAAAGCTAGATCTCTTGTGCCCAATAGCCAAGTCGTGAATGCAAAGGAAAAGTTCTTGAAGGAAACTAAAAGTGCCACTCCTGTGAACACAGGAATGATAAGAAAGTGAAACAGCCTTATTGCTGATATGGAAAAAGTTTGTGTGGTCTGGATAGAAGATCAAAGGAACCACAATGTTCCCTTAAACTAAAGCCTAATCCAGAGCAAGTCCTAACTCTCTTCCATTTTATAAAGGCTGAGAGAGGTGAGGAAGATGCAGAAGAAAAGTTAGAAGTTAGCCGAGGTTGGGTTCATGAGTTTTAAGGAAAGAAGCTGTCTCCATAACATAAGTGTATAAAGTAAAGCATCAAGTGCTGGTGTAGAAGCTGCAGCAAGTTATCCAGAAGATCTAGCTAAGATCATTGATGAAGATGACTAAACAACAGATTTTCAACATAAACAAAACAGTCTTCTATTGGGAAAAGATGCCATCTAGGACTTTCACAGTTAGAGAGAAGCATTGGCCTGGCTTTAAAGGACAGGCTGACTCTCTTGTTAGGGGCTAATGCAGCTGGTGACTTTAAGTTGAAATCATGCTCATTTACATTCTGAAAATCCTAGAATTTCAGAATTATGCCCTTAAGAATTATGCTAAATCTATTCTGCTTGTGCCTTATAAATGGAATGAGGCTCAAATGACAGACAGCATATCTGTGCAGCATGGTTTACTAAATATTTTAAGCCCACTGTTGAAACCTACTGCTCAGAAAAAGAATTTCTTTCAAAATATTACTGCCCATTGACAATGCACTTTGTCACTCAAGAGCTCTGATGGAGGAGATATAAAAGGAGTTGAATGTTGTTTTCATGCCTGCAGTCACAGTATTCCTTCTGCAGCCCATGGGCCAAGACGTAATTTTGACTTTCAAGTCTTGTTATTTAATATAAATACGTTTCGTAAGGCTATAGGTGCCCTAGATAGTGATTCCTCTGATGGATGGATGGGCAAAGTAAATTGAAAACCTTTTGGAAAGGATTCACCATTCTACATGTCAAAATGTCAACATTAAAAGGAGTCTAGAAGAAGTTGATTTCAACCTTCACGGATGACTTTGAGGAGTTCAAAACTTCAGTGGAGGAAGGAACTGCAGATGTGATGAAATAGCAAGAGAAATAGAATTAGAAGTAGAGTCCGAAGATGTGACTTGAACTGTTTCTTGTGGATGAGCAGAGAAAGTGGCTTCTTGAGGTGGAATCTACTCCTGGTGAAGATGCTGGGAACATTGTTGACAACAAAGGATTTAGAATATCAAATCAACTTAGTTGATAAGGCAGCAGCAGGGTTTGAGAGGATTGACTCCAATTTTGAAAGAAGTTCTGCTGTGAATAAAATGCTGTCAAATAACATTGTGTCCTACGGAGAAATCTTTTGTGAGAGGAAGAGTCAATTGGTGTTGCACACTTCATTGTTGTCTTATTTTAAGAAATTACCACAGTCACCCCAGCCTTTGGCAACCACCACCCTAATCAGTCCAGCCATCAACATTGAGGTGAGACCCTCTATCCACAAAACAGTTACGACTCACTGAAGGCTCGGATGATAGTAAGCATTTTTTAGCAATAATGTATTATTAAATTAAGGTATATACAGTGTTTTTTTAGACATAATGCTATTGTACCATTAATAGACTATGGAATAGTGTAAAAATAACATTTATATGCACTGAGGTGCCCCTTTAGTGTTGTATTGGTTTAGTGACAACTCTTCTTTATTTATGGCACATTCTTATTATAGAATTTTAATTTCTTATGTTGGATATCTACTTGACCCTGTGCTGCTTCTTATTTATGTATTATATGCCAAGTGCCTAAGCCAATGCCTTGCCCATAGCAGGTATACAGTAAATTCTTACTGAATGAAAGATGCTAGGATTTTCTTTGTGCTTTTATCTCCTCATCTTTATAAGGGAATAACCAAGACTTTTGAGGGACTTCAATGAAGAAAAGATGGTTTTTGTGTTTTGCTGTAAGGTAGCACACTGGTTTCCTTAGCTAAGCAGCAAGTTAGCACACATAAATGACCCAGGTATCTGGAGTTACAGAGACTGCACAGGTGAATACGAGTATTCTACATTCACATGAAACTAGGGTGAGTCTGAGCATATAACATACACAGGAAAATCAATCCATTGCTTCTCAGTTCCTCATAAACCATTTTATACCTTCCTTTTATTCTTACCATGGAGTCCAAGTATCAGCTTCATTTTATAGATGAGAAACCATCCAGAAAAGTAACTGATCTACCTAAAATCAGCGTGCAAATTGTCGGTATTGACATGACTACACATCATGTGTCCTGGCCACCCTGAGATAGAGGCTTAAGATCTATGTCCGTAGCTGTATTCTACCTACTGACACTTGAGACTCTTTGTATCTAAAGCCAAACCTATAAATAACCTCTCCACCCACCCAAACTTCCTCCTTGGCCTGTGTGTTCCATTAGGTCAGTTAACAGTAGCTTCATTTTACTAGTTACCTAAGCTTGAGACCCAGAGTAAATGGCTCTCCCTCATGAAAGAGCTTCTCTCAGGTAACAAAATGTATGGAAGTTACTATGCCAGACACCAAGATAACTAAGACAGAGCATCTACCCTCAGAGAGCTCACAACCTAGTTGTGTATATATGTGCATATTGCAATCAGGAGGAAAAAAATCAACAGAAAAGTATGAATACAATGTAGTGCCAGGTACTGTAAGCCTGGGGCACTAAACCCAGGTTGCAGGCTCTGCGCTGGGTCTTAGAAGATGAATAGGAATTATCCAAGTGATGTGCTTGTGGCAAGTGCACATCTTGGACTCTGTAAAATATGCAGCTAGAATGGATCATTGTTTAAAAGGGATTAAGTATCTGGCCGGGGTGGTGGCTCACACTTGTAATCCTAGCACTCTGGGGAGGCCGAGGCAGGTGGATTGTTTGAGCTCAGGAGTTCGAGACCAGCCTGAGCAAGAGCGCGACCCTGTCTTTACTAAAATATAGAAAAAATTAGCCAGGCATGGTGCCGCATGCCTGTAGTCCCAGCTACTCGGGAGCCTGAGGCAGGAGGATCACCTGAGCCCAGGAGTTTGAGGTTGCTGTGAGCTAGGCCGACACCACGGCACTCTAGCCCAGGCGACAGAGTGAGACTCTGTCTCAAAAAAAAAGGGAATAAGTATCAGAAAATGAGAGTAGTGCTACACCAGATTTTAATGGGTCATTTATATCATTCTGAGAAGTTTTGTTTTGGCTTTGGTTTGGTTTTTGTTTTAACTTGTTTGTGTTTTTACCTTGAAGGCAACCAACTGACAGATTTTAAGGAGGGGAAAGGCAAGACAGCTTTGTGGAAAGTAAAAGAAAGTATAGTTAGCCTGAAGGAAGAAGCGCCTGGGGGCAGACTATTTAGGTCATCCAAGAGTGGGAGTTGGGCAGTGGAGAGGGGCCATGGCCAGATGTGGGTTGAATGGGATGGCAAGAAGTGAAGAGTCAGTGTAGACTACTCTTCCAAGTTGCTTGGCTGAGCAAGGGGAAAGTTCACTGAAAACTTAGGACATAGGAAGGTTTTTATTGTTATTCCTGCTGCTAATATATATTTTTTTAAGTTAGAGAAATTTGAAAGTGTTTATATGCCAAAGACAGAGAAACAGTTTAGAAAGCTAAGCAAACAGCCAGGATAATGGAACTTCATGTCTTGGGTTAGTTACCTGAAACGCAGTTCATCATCAGTCACCTGAGGTGCTTTGCAAACAAACAAAACTATTCTTGGGTCCCCTGCCTAGACCTAGTGAATCCGAATGTTGTCTTGGGAAAGTTTGGGAATCTGTAGGTTTCAAAAATTGATTGTAATGGTCATCTGGGATTGAGAACTATATTTTTGTTAATTTTCTTTTATTCCTTGCATGAATGTTTGAAGAGCATCTGGACTTTTGGGTCCTCCGGGAGTGTCTACTAGAGAGGGAGAAGAGCAGCAGATCCCTACTAATTTTAGGTTATCCCAGAAGCTTATTCTAGATTCTCTGAGTCCATGACCAGGCCCTCTGAACTGAATTGAGGACAGAATGGACTGGTTGTTTTTGCATTATATAATTAGCCTAGAATGGACGTGAAAAAGAGCTGTGAGTGTGAAGCAGAAATTTGAGGATGCCCTCGCTTTAGTATTCAACTAAAATAACTACTGGGAGATAGGAAGGGATTGTTTAGTTAGTCCCGGGAGCAGCTTTGGTCCACTGTCATTAGTTGAACTTTTTCAGTGGGGCCTAGCATGATCAGTATGGCACTGAGCAATGTGGTTCGGGTCTCATTTAGGACGCTGAGTTTGAGTCACTCTTCCTTTCTGAACCAGAATATCCTGAGCTATAGAATGGTAATAATTATATCTCTTTGCTTAACTTCTACCCTCTGGCTTTTGCTAGCTATTATACACTTGGAAAATTAACATTTTTATGCCTTGGTTTCCTGAATAATAAATAAAACCTACTACATAAGGTGGTTGTAATAACTGAGACAACGCATGTAAAAGCTTTAGCAGAGTGCCTGGTGCACGGCCTGGTAGTCACTGTGCTTACCACTCCTGGAGCGGCAGAGCAATATCTGGCAGTCCCTGAAATACGGCCCCTCCAGAATAGTATCTGGCAGAACAATGCTCAGGATGTTAGTGTGTTAGTAAGGAGTGGGAATTGAAAAGCTGTGATAAGGTACAAGGCCAGAAATTTTGTTTGGGATCCCCAGAGCATTATTTTATTCTCCTCTAAAATGTTTGCTATTGCACAGAATATTACTGAAAGGTGCTAAGTAAGTTCTGGTCTGTTGAGGGAGTGTGTGTGTGTGTGTGCCTCTGTGTATTTAGGACAGCTGTTGTGTTTTCTATTTGACAAGCTGTGAGGGGTAGACAGCTTTGTGTGTGTATGTGTTTATTTCTTGAGTGGTGTTAGGCTGAGTGTCAGAAGACCTAGAGTTCCTTGAGGTGGGAGGAAACTAGCTTTCCATTCTGTTCATTTTCTTTTCCTACCTCTGGTAGGTAATATTGTTGAGAAAAACAAAAGTCACAAGCTAACTACAATCCATCTCTTTCCCAGAGATGGGGTGGTTTGAGGGCAGGCAAGGAGTTTAGAGGACGTGGTTGGTTTGTTTTGACTGGAAAGGCTGATGACGTAAGAACTATTAAATAGTTAGATGTGGTTGGTGAAAATGGAAGAAAATATTTGGAGGCCAGAGAATCTGGAGCCCACGTGTTAGAATTATCCAGAGAGTTTAGTATGCCGGATGCTGGAGGATCTTGAGACTCAACAAATGGGAAATCAGGAACTCCTGAGGGGGATAAAAAAAATGCATATTTTTTCAGTTGCTTATCTGACAACAGTTCGTGTGCTGTGGTTGAAGAAAAATAAGCCAACAGCTATTCCAAAATTGTTGATATTTGCTTAGAATTAGCATAAAACTATAAGAGAAATAGTCAACTTGTTGAAGGACAGACAGGATAGGGATATTACTCTCTCAGCATTTTATGGTACAGAAATCAAATAGATCCTGTATTCAAGAGCCTTCCTGTTGAGATTCTCTGGGCAAGACCATCCTGGCACAGTGGTAGGTGCTGGAGGTCAGATCTAAGAGCACCTCTCTCCCCTGCACCCTCACCTGCATTTTTACTGCTACCTGCCAAAAATCTTCCCTTGGTTTAGTAGAAAGTGTTCTGGACCCCAAAGCAAAAGGTACAGTTACTTATGTGCCTTACACATAATCAGAACTCAGTAAATATTCGAAAGGAAGGAAGGAGAGAAAAAACCAAAATGATTTACTAAATCTGTTGTTTAGAGTTTCTCTTATAGTTTTTGTTTTGTTTTTTAGAGACAGTGTCTCACTCTGTTACCCAGGCTGGAATGCAGTGGCGCAGTCATAGCTCACTGTAACCTTGAACTCCTGGGCTCAAGCAATCCTCCTGGCTCAGCCTCCTAAGTAGCTGGGACTGCAGTCACTTGCCACCATATCCAGCTAATTTTTAATTATTTTTTTTTTTTAGAGATGGGGTCTCACTATGTTGCCTAGGCTAGTCTTGAACTCCTGGCCTCCAAGGATCCTCCTGCCTCAGTCTCTCGAAGTTCTGGGATTGCAGGAATGAGCCACCATGACTGCCTGCCTGCCTCTTATAGTTTCAACAACAATACGGTCCTGGTTAAGTCACTTCACCTGTCTCAGCTTCAGTTTTCTCCTCTGTAAAATGACAGCAATTGTATTGACTTTATACAACAAATTGTTGTGAGATTTCAAAAATATAAGCAAAATGTCTAGATTGATGCTTGACCTATAATTATGATTTTTATCTAAATCTTATGTCTTTCTTTGCTGATGGTCATCTGCTTGGCACCCTGGAAATTTTTAGTTGGTAGAGTAGGCTTAAAGAAAGAGAGTTGGAGGCCCGGCGCGGTGGCTCAAGCCTGTAATCCTAGCTCTTTGGGAGGCCGAGGTGGGCGGATCGTTTGAGCTCAGGAGTTCAAGACCAGCCTGAGCAAGAGCGAGACCCCATCTCTACTATAAATAGAAAGAAATTAATTGGCCAACTAATATATATAGAAAAAATTAGCCAGGCATGGTGGCACATGCCTGTAGTCCCAGCTACTTGGGAGGCTGAGGCAGCAGGATTGCTTGAGCCCAGGAGTTTGAGGTTGCTGTGAGCTAGGCTGACGCCATGGCACTCACTCTAGCCTGGGCAATAAAGTG
>VSMD01007136.1:0-18927 GCA_008750895.1 Mirza zaza | reverse complement strand
GCACCTGTCAGAACCCAGACCAGAATAGCACACTGGTTCCAAGCACATGCTGTGGCGGCAGGTGCCAGGGCTTGAGTTTCTCCTGGTCTGCTCTGACCACGGGATCATTCTCTGCCTCGGTTTTCTCATGAATCGGGGATCTCACTAGTCCCAAGATCCCAGGCTGCCTGTGAGGATCGTGTGAGTTGGCGCGTATGCCATTTAGCACAGTATTTGGCACGTAGGAAATGCTCTGTCGATATCAGTCCTTGTGACTTCTCCAAACCTGCCTTTCTCCCTCCTAAAGGACCCACATGTTTCCAAGAAGTTCTTGGAAACATGTGGGTCCTTCAGGGAATGTCTTTTGAAGACTAGTGGTGGGAAACCTGCTTCCCCCTAGAGACCACCCCACTGCTGCTGCTGTTTCCAGTCTTGCTGGTGCCAGCACCGGGCTCCTGATGAGAGTAGAAAGCTTCCCCCAGCTGGTGAGACTGTGTAACTCCCAGCATGGGAGGCTAAATCAGTAGGTGGGAGGTAACTGGCTGAGGTGGTGTTCGGTGGCCTGGTGTGGCCCTGGTTCACCAGTTTCTGTTTGCCTGGGCCACCTCATTAGCTGCTGCCTCCTTGGAGTGTCACAATTTTATGGGCGTAAGAATCCATTGGAAGGAAAAAGCTCACAACAGTGGGGTAGCCCCAGGATCGAGCTGATTAATAGCCCTTCTCAAACTAGGGCTTTGGAAGGTAGGCTGAACCTTTGAGAAGGGATCGTTTCAGGGTGATACAAGTCTTTGCAATAAAACCGGGAATGGGAGGAAGAACCTGGGAGGAAAATAGCTGAACACCAGGGGAAGCTGTCGTTTCTCGAGGCAGAGCAGCTTCGCAGAGGGAGAAAAGATGTTCTTCATGCAAATGAGGCCCACTGAGGCTGCCCGGGCCTCCAGTCAGATGCTTCTCAAACTTAGTGATTTTCACATCTAATTCAAGGAGAAATTAGTCATTAGATATTAAGACAAAAAGAGGCAGACGCCTATCTCAATAAGGAATCCTTCCCATTGAAGCGGAATTATCTCTGGAGTAATTAAATTGCTTGCTGAAGTATAAAAACGTTCCATTAGCCGGAGTTGCCTTTGTCGAGCAGTGCCTTCCTCATCCCCAAGCGAATCATGATGACTCTGAACAAGGACAAGGAGATGCCAGGACCTAAACACATAACGTGATCAAATTCAAATGGTCATCAGTGTCGTTTCTGAGCCAGAGAGCAAAGTTCCCACCTGTCGGATGCCGGAGGTGTCAGGTGTCAGCCCAGCGGCAGTGTTATTTGTGACTGAGTGTGGCCGCAGTGCTTTGTTTGTCTGGAGTCCCAGAGGCTGAGATTCTGCACCGACACAAAGGAAGGGAAGCCTGCGACCAAAACGCGGCAGATGATCGTTTGCCTGGAATGTCCCCAACCTGCCTATTCAGTGTTGGCAGTGGTTTCAGATTTTAGATACCTTAATCACAAAAGAGTACTGATTGAGTAGCATTGTCGGTACCTGCCAAAACACATAAACAAGACTTTCGAATCCATTCATTACAAGAAGGTGCTGTGATTGCCTGATGTGATCCATACTGCTTTCTCTACGGTGTGAAGCTTGGCGACATGAGCAGCCAGCTTCTTGCCACGGGTACATTGCACGATCACAGTGTGCCACACGCTATAGCGAATCCTCCTCCTGCCCGTGAAGATAAATGCTTACCTCGTTGTCCTATGTTGATCCTCAACGTATTCATCTTCTGTATTTGTTAAACCCACATTTTTAAATATTTCAGTCAGCATTCCTCTAAATACTTGTATAATACTTTAAAAAATAATGTGGATTTAACAAAGGAAAGTTTGAAATATTTCTAAAAATTCAGATGATTGTAAATGTTTGACACTGTTAAAATAGACAAAACACGTGCAAAAAGGCCATCCACTCAAAATATAGCAAGGTATGAACATAACAATACCATAGATTTAAAGTTTTTCTTTGCTTTTTATGGGTGGATGTATTTAATCAGACAGTTGCCTTCCTAAGGTTTCGGTAATTTTACAAGGAACAACCACAGAACGGCCGGGGCCACCAACTCAGGTTATCATCTGGTTGTGACATAGGATCTGATCTGGTTGCCCGGGACACGGTAATTCTGAGCCTTCCGTCACCTGGCTCAGTCTGTGTCCATAACTAAGTTCCTTTCGTTATGTCAAAGAGCCCTTAAATGCCCATCTCTTGTATAGATTTTCATTTTTGAAACCTGGTACTTTCCTAGAAATGATACATTTTAAGTTTTGTATGCCTGCCAGTTCTTGACCCATTGTTTTGTCATTTTGATTTATTGAGCTTGTCTGTTAACATTATTGAAAACTTATGTATTCTCTATTATTATTTTATTCTAATTAGTTGGGCCGTTTAGAGGTTTCATCTCCTAGGAGATGAGATTGAGCCTGTGTAATTAGCTCTCTTCTTCAGGACAGCTGGCTAATTCATCACCTTGGAAGGCACTATTAGACTCCCCGCCCACCTGTGCGTTTGGTGTGACCACGGGCACTGATTGGTTTTTCCCAGACTCGATATAGTCCTTGCTTCATCTGGGACCCAGTGTTTTTACCTTTTCTGTTTGTACAGGTGGCAACAACTACACCACATGTCACATATTCCATGTTATTACGATTACAGCTGAACAGAGTTCCCTTAACGTTAGCGTCTGGCACCACCTTTACAATGCTTGCCTTATTTGTGTTCCACCTACACTGTCATGTATAGAAGACTTCTCTTTAAATAAATTTACATCTACTTACTTGTTTTAACCTAGCAGTGTCTTAAACCATAGTAGCCATGAAACCGCACATTGGATGTATGAGCCATTTCAGTTAATGTTTTTGTCATTGCATTTTAAAATAATAGCATAAATATTCACGTGACAGTGTTGTCCTCGGACCCCCAGACGGCCTTCTGGCAAACTGCCAGGCAGGATGCACAGTGGTACCATAGTGAGGAGACTGAGCTGAAGACCATGTGCCAAGGATGCTGAGTGTTGGAAATATCCAGATAATGTGCTGCTTTTCAGAGGATTTTAAAAAATGAATCTCCTATTTTTAAAAGCACCAGTGTAAGGGGAAATCTTAGTGGCTTATAAAACCATAGGCTTTAAGAAAAATCGAGTACAAGAAAATAATATCGAGATGCATGGCTTCAACGGCTTTCCAGATATGTCAGTATTTAAAGTGGTGCCCTAGCCCCAGAGTGCTTTAGCCCGCCACCAACTGTCACCAGAGCCCTGAGCACCTGGGGCTGGGTGGCGTTTCTTCTAGGGTGGGTTGGGTGATGAGAAAAATCCGCCTGAGGAGGAGGAAACACATGCGGCACAGACCTGGGGTCAGATCATTTCCGTAGCGGGAACTGGCCTGAGCACAGAGGAGGGAGGACCTGGGTGCAGGTGACAAACAGCAGGAGCTGCTGGGGCTGGACTGCAGGGGTGCAGGGGGTGGGGTAGGGAGCGTGATGGGAGCGCTGAGGGTCAGACCGCAGGCCATGGCACAGAGTTGGGATTTTGGCCGTCGTGGCGTTTTGAGCAGGAAGTGGATGTCAGCCGATCCCGCTGGCTACCATGTAGGGAGTGATTATATTGGATCAGGATTGGAACCCAAGACCCTAGCTGGGTGGCTCTAGCAGTCCCCAGGGGAAAGTTGATGGAGCTTTTGCCAAGAAGGTGGATGTGGAGGTGGTGAGAAGGGATTGGGTTAGGCACAGACATATTTTGGAGAGCACTAGAATTTCATTTCTTTCTTGAAACTGTTACGATTATATTTTCTTAACGCACACACGTATATATAGTTATAGGTATTTATCAATAGGTATGTTGGCATATACTTAGGTACATTGATATTTATCATGTATAACATATATGTTATATTTTTCTTTTGAGAAACAAACCCCAAACTTCTCTTTTTTGGGGGTGGGGGGAGGTATGGAAATATCTTCTGATTGTTCAAAATGTATTTTAATGTTTGCAGTGGTTTGTAAGAAAAGGCATGGTATAAGCTCTTCTGTTGCAGTAGACGATAGTTTGGCAAACTATTGGTGTATGTTTTGAAGACAGGGTTTCAGTTACAGGGTACAGGGTTTGGCCTGAGCAACCAGGTACCTCCTGATGCTGTTTGCTTGAGATGAGCAAGAATGAGTCAAGGCACGGCCCCTAGAGCAGGAGGCTCTAAGATGGGAGCACGGAGTGTGACCGACACCTTCTGCTTTCTCTCTGCCCACAGTGATCCCGAAGGTCACCAAGCACCTGCTCTCAAACCCTGTGTTCACCTGCATCATCCTGGCCGCCTGCATGGAGATTGCGGTGGTGGCTGGCTTCGCTGCCTTCCTGGGGAAGTACCTGGAGCAGCAGTTTAACCTCACCACCTCTTCTGCCAACCAGCTGCTCGGTGAGTCCGTCCATCCGGCAGTCCTCCCGAGAGGGCGGGGGGGAGGCTGTCGTGCGTGTGACACGCTGAGAGTTTACCGAACCCCACTGCATAGCCCAGTGCTGCGCAACAGCGTACACGTGGTCTCTGTACACAAGGAATTTCAGAGTACATTCTCAGGGTGAGATTTGCCTGCCTGAGGCAGTCTCTAAAAGGACATGATAATAAAAAGCAAAAATATGAAATGTATATAAAAAGCATTGTAAGAGGCTGGGAAGTTGATAGACTGATGAGAACTGGAAAATTTGGGGAAGATAGGATGAAGGAAGAGGACAGTAAGGATGAATCTTGAAAGGTTAGCAAGTTTTTGTCAGGCCCATAAGAAAATAGGGATGTTCTTGGCAGGCTGGCACTCACAGTTAGCCTTACCCTCCCCACCCCTCCCACACCCGTGGCAGACATAACTAATGGATCATGGCACTCCTCCCAAGCTCAGGCATGGATCCACTGTTCTTCTCGCTAGAGGACTAGAAGTGTCTACTCAATTGTTTGGAGTTGACACACTAAAGAAAGCCAATTTGCCCTCATGAGAGGCAACATGGCTCAGATAGGATGAGGAATATAGTCTCACAGCATGTCTTAGTTTGCTTTACGTTTGTGATGATATATTCTCCCCTTCCTCAAATGACCGAGAAGCTACATTTGTTGAGTTAATCAGCTTAGAGTTTGATTTGTAGTGGACAGAACAGAGACATGGCAGTTAAAGGCGAGGGAAGAGCTGAGGATGGCTCTCCAGTGGTTGTCTTGGACAGCTGGTGATACCATTTGTGAAAACTGGAAATAGGGAAGAGAAGTCAGATCTGAGGCGAAGGTTCTGAGTCCAGATGTAGAAGATACTGAGTGTGAGATGCCCCTGGTGTATCTAAGCGATGTCCTGGGTTCAGTTAAGGGTTTTCAAGAAGGGATAGTAATACATATATTATACACAGTAATAGAGGTTCAACAGCATCAGCATGTGGGTGGTAGTGGACCACATGGGAGTGGAATTTGCATAGGGAAAATCTGTAGAATTAGAAGAGGACAGGTGAATCCCCAACCTGAGGACATAAAGGAGTCTTCAGAGTTTAAGACACAGCATCTGAAAGAAATCCAGGGAGCATGGATCATGGGAGTCACAGGCAAGATGGTTCTAAGAAGAAAGAAGCAGCCAGTGACATGAGCTGTCCAGCAAAATGAAGGCCCCTGTGTCTCAGCTGGCTTTAGCAGTGAGGATGCCCTACAGCCTACGCTAGGGCTGAGTCCCTGGGGTGGCACTGGTGAGCCCATTCTGTGACGTGGAGAGCATCCCATGGGAGGGAAGGAGTAGACAGCACAGGGATTAGCAGGCGGAGAAGGGAGAGAGGACATGACCCCTGGCTTGTGTTGGCGTCAGGGGAGGGGAGCAGTGATTGTGTGGTTGCCAGGACAGGAAAGACTTGATCAGGTTTCTCAGCAAAGGGAAAGGAGCCAGCAGATGGTGATTTGCAGAAGACAGAGGGAATGTAGGTGGACAGCCCTTGACGGAAGAGCTCACCTATTCTCCTGAAAGAGCAGAGGAAGGCCACGTGATGGAGGCTCCTGGTACAGCCAGGTATGTGGGGGAGCTCCAGCCCTGCAGACTTCACCTTCTCTGTTAAGTAGGAGTCAGATCACCTGCGGAGATGGGTGGGCATGTGATGTTTTCTGATCTTCTCCTTTAAAATCGCCCTTCACAAAATGGCCGAGAAACAAATGCAAAGATGCTAGCCATCGTGAGTCATCAGGGCTAGACACATTAAAACTGCAGTGAGATCCTGCTACACATCCACCAGACTGACAGTAGCAAGTGTCGGTGAGGATGTGGAGCAACTGGAACTCTCGTGTGGTGCTGGTGGGAACGTGACTTGGTACGGTCACTTTGGAAAACTCTTCAGCAGTACCTGTTAAAGCTAAGCATATGTCTACGCTGCGATCCTTCGGTTCTTTTCCTGGGCCTCTATCCAACAGAAATCAGTGTTTGGGTTTGCTCATTAATACAGCATATATAACAATGTTCAGAGCTGTTTTACACATACTAGCCCCAAACTGGAAACAGCCCAACTGTCTGTCAACAGTAGAATGAGGAAGAACATTATAGAATGTTCATACAGTAGACTGTTGCACAGCATGAAAAAGAAAGGACTTTGATACATGCCTCAATGAGGTTGCATCTCACAGCGTTGAAAGACGTCAGACTCAAAAGAGAACAATGTATTTATATGAATTTAAAAAAGGAAGAGTTAATTAGGTGATAGAGCCCAGAATAGTGGTTACCCTTGGTGGGAGCTAAGTGAATGGAAGCACCAGGGAAACTCCTGGGCTGCTAGGAATGTTCCAGACTTTATCTGAGCAGTGGTTACACTGTTCCCTTAAGCTTTGTGTACTTCATAGGACATGACCCATCTCAATTTTTAAAAAAATGTTAAAGTCCTATCACAGTGACGTGGCCAGATTGCCTCCCCTCTCCCTGGGAACCGCTAGGGTAGCACAAGCCTTATTTCTGTTTTCTTTTTATATACCAATAACTCTTTACTACCCACTATTTGGTAAGTTTTATTTCCAAGAAGTATTAGCAAAATACAGTCAGCCCTTTAATACCTGCCTGTCAGAGGTACGGTAAAATATGCTGCCTTATAATTAAAACGATAACTTCTCTGTTATCTCCAGTATCTCTCAGGCTTCGTTCTCTAGCACCTGAGTTTCTTTCTTACCTCCTGATTCCTTTGCTGCTACTCCTTCCATTTTGATTATATTCGTGCAATTGCTTCGACCCAGGGGCTGTGCTCCGTTTCAGAGCAGATGCTGCCTAAGTCTTCTATCGACAAACAAATCAATGGTCTTCAGGGCAGAAGTTCAGAAAAACCAATTTTGCCTTCTTGTGCCTGTCTGTCTCCCAGTGATTTCTGTCCATGAGGGCAGTTGGCAGAGGGCACCTTCTCCTGCGCCGGGCAGTCCAGAGCCCTCTCCCTGTGCTTTGTCCTTGGTGTCACTCCTATCAGCGTGGACTGTGCAGGCAGGCCTCAGGAGAGGCGGGGGATGGGCACTTGGGGGAGGCCCATTTTTAGGTAGCTCCTGCAGGCCTGGGAGGTGGGGTCCAGGTAGTCATCCCAGGGCACCGACGCTGGGCTCTGCCTACCCCCCGAAGTCATCAGCAAATGGGGCGGAGCTTAGAGAAGAGCATCACAGGTAACTGAGGGTGGGTGGCCTGCTGTGTGATGACGATCAAAAGGGCTCAGTCTGCCCAGGTTAAAGTAACGAGGGTGGAGTTTCAGCGAAGTTCCGATCGCTGCCCGGAGTGTTAAGGACACGTACGCGTATGAGGGAGGGAGGAGCGAGGCTGACGACGGCTTGGAGAAAAGGTGTGAAAGTCTGCTGTTGCCATGGTTACCACCCCTGCCAGGTCACACCCCCACTGTCTCTGCTGGGAAGTAAAACAAAACGCAGGCCTGTTCTCTGGGCGTGGGCATGTTGTCGCCGATGCTCATTCACGCAGACCCAGTCTGCTCGGAGATTCGTTCATTCTAGAAACAGTAGTCGGATGGATGCCCACTGGGTGCCGGGCGCCGTGCTAGGCAACAGGGGATCCGGGCTGGGCTAAGCAAGACAAAATAGGTTCTTGTTCTCAGGGAAGCTGCATCCTAGTAGAGGCCGAGAGAGCAAGATACAAGGAAGCCAAAAATAAACGAGACGGTCTCAGAGGTCCAGTTTCAGAGAGCAGGGAGAGCGGCAAAAACAATGAACCCAGGCGAGAAACGATAGGGAATCCTGCAGGGGTGGGGTGCAGGTCCCTGTCTAGACAGGGCGGTCCGGGAAAGCCTCTCTGAAGAGGGCAGGGACCAGCCAGAGAAAGACACAGGCAGGCGTCCCGAGAGAGGGGACTACTGCAGGTGCACACACAGCCTGGTGGCCTCCTCGGTTTGGCCGGTTCCCAGAAGAGAAAGGAGGGGAGGGGAGTGGCGTGGCTGGGGTGGGCAGGCTGGCACGGGATGAAGACGGAGAGGCACGCAGGAGCCAGCTTGTGCGATCACTTCCATACCAAGGGAGGGATACCAAGCACAGATATTCCAAGAGCAGCAGATGATACAGAGATATAATGTTTGTTTTAAGTGTGACTTGTGCTATTTCCTCGCAGAGCTAGACCTCCCTGAGTATATATTCTCACCCTAATATTAAAATTAATTTGCATTCCCTTAGCACATGCCAGCTGGCTGATGTAGTCGATTGACCTGGAGGTCTGTTGATTGGCAGGGAGGAGGCAGCCTAGACTGCAGAATTGGCCGTGCATAATCTACACGGTAGATAAATGGCACACAGTAATTTAAAGCCGAGTTTTAGATGGAATG
Source organism: Mirza zaza (assembly GCA_008750895.1). Taxonomy (NCBI): domain Eukaryota; kingdom Metazoa; phylum Chordata; class Mammalia; order Primates; family Cheirogaleidae; genus Mirza; species Mirza zaza. The sequence continues at coordinate 10,119 of VSMD01007136.1, read as the reverse complement.
AATCAGGACGGAGCAAAACCAACCCAGAGATGGGAACCCTGAGATCCTTTGGTCCTCCTGAAATTCCATGGGCCTCTGAGAATCAGAAATAACAGGTTTACAGTCCTGCTGCCTTGCAGACAGCTCATTTATAGGAGAGAGAAGGGGGGGAAATGTGCCAGTTACTCACCAAGAGCTACAGAGCACATTGATTTGGCGGATGCCACTTCCTGAGGGGGGTGGCAGAGCTCATTCAAACAGTCGCTGTGACCTTTGGTCTAAGCGGCCCCCAGACCCCTGATAAAGCCTTGCCACCTTGGCTCAGCAGAAGAGGGGAAGGAAATCCCCAAATGATCTTGTGTCCCTTCTGTGATCTCCTCAACACTGGACAGAGGTCACAGCACTGCTCCATGGCGATTACTGTCCCAGCACGCACGCCTGGGTTCCAGTTTGTCCGGCTTTGCCTCTCCGTTGTCCCCACTTACCGGGACAGGTGCCTGCACTGACACTCATAATAACTGAGTTTTTTCCAGTCTGTCTCCCCTAGTGTCCCGTGAGCTCCTTGAGGGCAGAAATCGGGCCCTTCCTAAAGACCCTGGGGTCCCATGGAGGCAGGGGCGCCACGGCGGGGCCACAGGGAATTCACGGCACTCCGCCCGGCTGTGTGGATCAGGCCCTTGTCCCCCACTCACGGACCTGCGTCTGCTTCCCTCCCAGGGATGACCGCGATCCCATGTGCCTGTCTGGGCATCTTCCTGGGCGGGCTCCTGGTGAAGAAGCTCAGCCTGTCCGCCCTGGGGGCCATCCGGATGGCCATGCTCGTCAACCTGGTGTCCACGGCCTGCTACGTCTCCTTCCTCTTCTTGGGCTGTGACACGGGCCCCGTGGCCGGGGTGACCGTTCCCTACGGAAACAAGTGAGTACCCCAAGTGCCTGCCGCTGCCGCCCGAGCCAGCCCCTCTGTCCGCAGGGGGGTAACGGAGCCAGCTCTGTCCTGGGTGACCCTGAGCAGAGGAGGCGAAGACACCTCTGCACCTTCCTCCCCGAGTGGGAGGATCAGTACGAGGCTCCGGGCCGGGAGGACAGGCCGTCCCGGGCAGCCCCGGGGGATAAGAGCAGTCGTTCACTCCCCAGAGTACTCACGTCACTATTTTTGGCATTTGGCTTTAAAGAAGATATGAACAGAGAAACCAGAATAAATCGTATTTTAAAATTTAGCTTACGATGAAAGACAGAATCAATTTCAACGATTCCTTTAACTATTAGACGCTGTCATTAGGCTCACATAATAATCACAGGGTCTGGCCCGTGGTAGGTATTTTTAAGTGCAGGCGGGAGAGGGAAGGAAAAAAAAAAGAGAGAATATGAGAGAGAGAAGGGAAGGAAGTTAGCTCGTATGGGACCACTTTTCTTATTTCTTAGTGATTATCCCAGAGTCTAATCAGAATTGCCCTTAGAGGGAATTATGGAGAACCTCGTGCATCCAGTGTCAGTAGCTGTCCCCCTTTCTACATGGGACTCCGAGGCTGCCTTGGGAATCCTGGAGCACTGAGGCTGCAGGATGGCTGGCCTGTAGGTTATCTGCTTCCTCTTTCTCCACAACTAGACTCTTCCTCCAGGCAGCCCACCAGGCCTGCTTCTGTAGTTATGCCGGAAGATGCACTAGAGCCAGGGCTTTTCTGCCGCCCGGCAAGGGTGAGCAGGCAGAATGGGTGAACGGAGCAGAGGCAGCTTTCCCTGTGTGCGTGCCCAGTCCAGGAACCACACCTCCCTCCCGCCCCTTTCCCGCTACTATGAGGTCGCCTGTTCCCATTTGCACCCCGCCTCGGCCCCTGGTCCCTTCCGGCCCAGATACGGTGCTCCAGGTCTGCACGTGCCGACGTGACAGCTGCTCCAGCAGAAAGCCACGGTGGTTAGGGTCCCACTGTATTGACACTATTCTTCATAAAAAAAAGGAAGAAACAAAAACTCGTAGAGCCCACGGTCAAACTGCCCCAGTCCTCACGCTTCCCCTCCCACGTACGAGGTACGTCCGTTGGCACGAGCCGCTCAACCTGGCTGAGCCTCAGTTCTCTCCTCCTAAAGCCCATGGAGTTATACTGAGAATAAATGAGATAATGCATGCGATACTTTACATGTCACGCAAATTGTCAGGTGTCACCGTCGTCATCTTTATTATCATGAAGTGCTCCAAGCCTTAGGAGACGTAGCTGAAGATAATCAGGCTAAAAAACCACGCTTCCTCTCTCTCTCTCTCTCACGGCCAAGAGACACCCAGTCCACCCTTTTGTCTCTTTTCAATTTGCCTGCTCGCGGTTAACTGCGCCTTTAGTGACGCACAGGAAAATTTAAGGCGTCTCAGCGTTATTTTTCTCAGGACATTGAATCAATCAGACAGACAGACACTAATTGTTGAGGCTGGTCTAGTTGAAGCGGTGTAGAAAGTATCAGGAGGCTTCCTGTCTGCCGGGGAGGAATAAAACACAGCGACAAGGAGCGGCCCAGACCGGGAGGAAGTGGAATGTTCAGCTGTGCGGGTTTAGCGGTCGGTCCAGGGAGGGGGAGTGGACCGAGGCCGCAGCAATCAGGGGAGGCATCTTGGAGGAGGCGGCCCCGAGCTGGACCCCAGCTGCTGCCAGCACAGAGGGCACGCTGGTGCCAGTGGTGAAGGGGGCATCTTCCTCCTCACTCCACTAGGTGAGGTGGAGCGGACTTGTCTCCCATCTCGCCAGTCCCGGAGCTGGCACCGCTGTGGGGCTCTCAGCAGTGGCCCTGGGCGGGCCCTTGCGGGACAGGGAGGGCTAGGGTTGGGACAGGAAAAGGAAGGGAGTCGCAGGTAAGAATTCCGTGAGCAGGGTGCCGCGTGACTCGTCACAGATGAGGGCGGGGGGCTGGCACTGGGGCGTCTGAGCACAGACTGACCGGTTTGTAAGGCTTCCCATTTTCCTGTCTTTTCCAGCTCGGCGCCCGGCTCGGCCCTGGACCCCTACTCGCCCTGCAATAATAACTGTGAATGCCAGACGGATTCCTTCACGCCGGTGTGCGGGGCGGACGGCGTCACCTACCTGTCTGCCTGCTTTGCCGGCTGCAACAGCACGGTAACGGGATTTGCTGATGAGATGGGCTGGCGGGGGGGGGCAGGGGACTCCGCAGCCAAAGGAGCTTCAAACCCAAGGTCGGGGCAGGCGTGGGCAGCCACAGGTGGTCCACGTGTTGTTCTCCTGCCTTTACTGTGATTTCTGCTCAGCCTCTGCCCTGCTCTAGTGGAGCATCTTCCAACAGCAGCAGGATGAGAGGACTGACCGGCCAGTCAGGCCTTCTCGCTAAATCGAGTGGGTTTCCAAGAAACTTCATTGAGCCACCGAGAGTAAAAATTCAAAGGAAGCTGTACATACGGAGCCAGAGAAAAAGACTGCGGTTCAGTGTGCTCACAAAGAGGGTCAGTGGAGTAGGATGTCTGCGTAGGTAGTGAGCTCCCTGTCGCTAGAAGTATGTAAAGAGAGAAATAGTAAACATTTATCAGGGAAGACCTGTTCCAGACCTGAGACTCTCTAACACTGATTCAGCCTCTTTCCTACTCAGTTCCCTGTGCCCTTTTCTTCCCAACCGGATGTCTCCCACCTTTTCCCATCTTCCAACCATGCTGGGTTTTTTGAGGGGTTTTGTTGGCATTTTCTTTCTCGGTGTGGATTTTACAATTGGTTGTCAGCCTGTGGCTTTCTGTGTTCTTTGCCTGAAAACCTGAGGCTAAGTGACCACCCGGGAAGTCATGCTGCTCCCACCTTCCAGGTGTCTCTGGCACCTCACCTTCTCTCTGGCTGCCCTGCTGCGGCCCTCCCCACGTCTTGCCCGGACCAGGGCAGTAGTGCCCCAGGATGGCCCCGTGTGTCCTGTCTTCCGTGCCGCAACCAAAGGGACCTCTGTAACACTGCAGATGACCCTGTCTCACGCTTACTGATCAGTGGGAAGGAAGATATGATCTGGGCCTGGTTCTGAGTTCTTCACCGTGCGTCTTCAGCTCTGCCTCCCCGAAGTGTGCGGTTATTCAGCTTTCCTTGCACAACCGTCCTTCCGTGCGTCTCCTTCCAGTCGGATAACTCCTACCCACCTGCGATGCCCTCCTCGAGTGGCCTGTCCTCTGACACCATCCCCTCCCTCTTTTATCTTTGGGGTTCTTCCCTCTGAAGTCCTTTGCTACCTGTCTCTCCTGAAGGCACGTTTCCCGTTGCACTACAGTGATCTTCTAGAAGGGTCTATCGTCTTTAGATTTCTCGCACAGTGGCTGGCACCCGAAGTACTCTGGAAGTCCCCTTGCAAAGTATGGATGGGAAGGCAAATACCAAGGCCAAGCGGCTGCTTCCAAGGAACTTAAAGTTGAAATCATTACTTTCCTCCCCTTCCCACATCCTGTGTCTTTTGGGAGCAGCAGTTTCTGTGAAAGAAGAAAAATAGATCATTTATTTTCATTTTCAAGATTGCATTTTTCCTTGCTTTTAACATTTAGATTCCTGGCCAGTTATTACCATTTTCTATAGAGAAAACAAATCACCATGTGGGAGTGGGGGGGGGGGGGGAGGTAGGAGGAACTGATTTTTTAAATTAGATGATAAAGCAATTTCTTTATGTGAGTTGGAAATAAATTTTTTAAAAAACGGATGAGGCCTTGAGAATGGTTAAAATAAAACCACAAGCTGTTATTTTTCATAACAACAGTTTCATTAACGTTTTAATATCTAGAAAGTTATGTTATAAATCAGTCTCAGCTATTGTCCTGTTAAAAGAATTAAATTGTTGCAATATAGGCTAGTGTCCTGAGACCAAACAAGTCTATTCCAAGGGAATGCACTGGCCAAAAAAAAAAAAAAAAAATTGTCTTAAAAACATTTCCCCTGATCTTGTATGTACAAGAGTCTTATTGAGTAAGAGCTTAACCGGGCCCACAGTTGCTTCCAGCTGCTGAAACAGCAAAGCTGGGGAATGCAATTTTCGGGTCGCAAGCGCCTCTGCTTACCTCTGGACATATCGTTTATTCCCCAGACACCTGCCTTTTATTCCCATTACCCGAGGTCTCACGTTGTCTGCTGGGGTGCAGGCAAGGAGGGACGTTATTCCAATGCAATTACAAGGCAGAGAGTGAGAAACCACCGGGCCCCAGAACTGGAGTCCCGGGTAACATGTTCTCTATAGAGGCAGATCTCTGGACGCCCTGGCTTCCAACAAGTGGATGAGGGATTTGGGGACACGGAGCCATGCTTATCCTGGAAAGAGGCCCCTGTGACAGTCTGGCCTTAAAAACCACCACAGCCGAGAGACTTGAGACAGCAGCAAGCTTTGTCGAGAGCGTATTATGGTCCAGGTAATAGGCCCTTCCCTGTGTCGCTCTTGGCCCATGGCAGCTTGGCCCTGAGTCAGGGAAACTCAGGCCAACATCCAAAAATGAGCAAAAAGCAATTTTAATCTTTTCAATCTCTGCTGCAGTATTTTGAGAAAATGCCAAATGGTGGCTGTATTCCTGCTACATGTATTCCCTCCCTCTCTCCCTCTTCTCCACTTTTTTATCTCCAAACTATTAAAAAAAATATATCTCCTCTACCAGCTTAAGGCATCCTTGTCCCTATGACCTATTTCCTTTTTTCATGCGGATTCTTCTACTGTTCCCTGGAGTCCTGCCCCTTCCCCAGTGTGAATTCAGCCATTCTCCCTGGTTTCATCACTTCTCCCGCCCATACCCTCAGCCGCGTCTGTGTCGTTGTGGGTGTTCTTTTATTCCCTGAACACAGGTGAGATTGGTCACTTGCCCGAGGTCATGCAGTGGAAAGTGAGGGGGCTGGCGTTTGAACGTAGGGTCTGACGCCAAACCCGGTGTCTTCCTCTGCACTCTGCGACTCTCCTTTTTCGGACCCTACCTTATTTCTGCCTGCAAGAACCTTTTCAGACATGCTCTCCTCAGTGGGGACCTTTATTTAGCCTTTACTGTCTGACCCTCTCCAGCCCCAACCTCCCTCCTTGTATCACCCCTGAAAGAGCTGGTTGCTAAGGGCAACTTCTTGGAGTTCCCCCAACATACCAAGCTCTCCCTGCCCCCGGGCCTTTGCACATGCTGTTTCTTTTATCTGGCATTTTTCCCCATCTAAGCACCATCTTACCTGTCAGGGCTCAGCCTCTCCTTAACTACTACTGGGAAGCTGTCTGCCACCTGGTCACTTCCTCCAGGACTGCGTTAATGCCTGTCCTGCAAACTCCTATTGCACTGCTCTCACCTATAAGGCTCCTACCTGGCCTGTTCTAATGGCTCATTTACTCTGATGTCTCCTTCACGAAACTCCAGGGATGGGGGCTCTGTTGTGAACCCTCACATTCCCAGTGCCAGCCATGGCTCTGGGCAAAGGGCCCAGGTTTCCTAAACACCTGGCTAGAGGCCCTGTGCTGACCTCAGAGAGCCCCAGGGAGCCACGGTGATAATACCACCCCCTTATGTAGCAGTTGGCAGGTAGACAAGTTGGATGATGCTGATTTCAATACTAAAGACCTTATCCTTGTTCGTCTCTCGCCGCTTTATAGCTTCCGCCAAGACTTGTGAAAATTTTCCATAACCCGATTAGATGTGAAGAAGTCACCTATCAAATAACTCTGATTATCGGGAAGTCTGCTTAGTGTTAGCAGTTTCCTGATATTAGACTTTTCTTCCTGCCCTGGTTTGGGTTTTTTTTTTTTTTTCCTATTTTCTTATTTCCTATCTCCTTAAGTGATAGCAATGGAAGCTTCCAGGACTGCATTCGGTATACGATTTCTAATTCTTCTCATTGCATATGACCAGGAGGAGTGACAAAAAGATTGCAAGTTAATTTTGTAAGCCTCCTTTGGCATGAATATATTGTCCAGATTGTTTCTGTACCTTTCACTTTCAGAAGTAATTATTCCAACAGAAAGCGTGTTAGTATGCTACTACTGCCGACTCCTGGAAGTTGTACCCTTTTGATGTACTGAATAATTGACTTGGAAAAAAGCTTCTATCAGCCACCAATAGAATATTGAAAGTCAATACCAGCCTAAACAGCAGTTTATGGGGTACTAATGATAGATGACTAATCCGTCCTCCCATCCAGGCAACAAATATTTATTGAGCACCTGTTTGAGTGAAGCACCAAGTGGGTTCTGTGTAAGGCAGGAGGATAGCTCTGTTACGGACACGTGCAGGGAACTCACCTTTCAGTGGTACAGGTCTCAATCCGGGCTGCATGTTAGAGTTGCTTGGGAGCTGTTAAAATATGAGACCTGAGCTCCCCACTCCCAGGCATTTTTATTTCTTTCTTTTGGAATAAAACCCGGGCATCAGTATTTTCTAAAGCCCCCCAAGCATTTGTGATAAGTAACCAAGGCCGAGGACCATTGTTCTAACACAGGGATTCCTGATCCCAGCACTGCTGACATTTGGGGTCAGCTGATTCTTTGTCGTGCGGGGCTGTCCTGTGCATTGTAGGATGTTTAGCGGCATCCCTGGGCTCTACCCTCCAGATGCCCTCCCCTGCAGGTTCTGCTAGCCACACGTGTCTCCAGACATTGCCAGATGTCCCTGTAGGGGGTATAATAACTCCCATTTAAGAGTCACTGCTCTCATAGAAGGGATAACATGTATTCTATCTTTCTAGACTCTGGTCAGCATCTGAGCTGACACTTGAGTATTCATCCTTCAGTTTCTTTTTCCTTCTTGCCACGATTGTATGTGCACACGATAGAAACCAAGAGCCAGGGGTAACTATCAATATACTGCAGCACGAGGAATGAACTGGCAGCTATATGCCATCTCTGCCCTGAAAATGCATTTGCTATGGCCCAAACCAAGGTTTAACTGGGCATTTGTTCTGAGTGTTTTGTATGTGCATCTGGATTTCTGGCCTCTGGAAAAGTTGGAAGATAGGTAACATGGGACCCGCACCCCAGCAGGGCGGTGGTTGGCTGGAGCTAGGAAGCGGCTGGCTCTTTGGACAAGATATTTGCTCTCTGCTTAGCCACAGTCCTTGCCACTGGCCACTTTTACACCTAAGCCATTTTTTCTTGTTTATGTTTCCTGGCTGGCCCCCAAAGGCTTAGAGTTTGCAAACGCTCTCATATAGGCTGGCCCTGTCTGGTTCAAAAGCCTGTACTCATCCTGGTAATGGCTTGTCAGAAGGGACTTGCGAATATTCTGAAATCAAACCCTGCTGGGGTATTGCCACCTGGGCCCTCTCAAATAGCTCAGGCCCTGTGCTAGGCGTTATAAACATAGCAATGAATAGGTAAGGAGATCGTGTTTACTATAAGGTGAGGTATAAATCTATCCTACTAATAGAGTTAGGTACAAGAGAGCGCCCAAAAGCAACACCTAACCCAGCCTTACAATATAGTTAAGTGGAAAGAACTCATTATAAAATAATATATAGACTGTGGTCCCTTTTAGTAAAGAAAAAGAAAAATCTTAATATATGTATATCTTTGCATAAAAAAGAGATCAGAAGGATATATAGCCAACTGTTCATAGATGGTTGCCTCTGGTTAGGGACTGAAAAATTAATTTTTATATATTTCATTCACATTTTCTATATATTTCAACATTGTCTAAAATGATCACACATCAATTTTCCAATGAGGAAAAGCTTTTCTTATTTAAACAAAGAAATTCAGCATTAAAGTTTAGGTGGTTTAGGTGATTACGTTCTAAAAGAAGCCAGGGGCTATGCAGACAGATGAGTGAACTCGTTGGGTCGTGCCCACGGGGGTCAAAATTGGTTCCAGGTGGGGTGGGGCTGGAAGGAGGCAGCGAGGGGGCATTTTTCCCGGAGGGGGATGTCACGGCAGGACCTGGCCTTGGTCATGAAGGAGAGTGGGTTTGTGGCCAGGCAGGGAAGGAAGTTCCAGCGGGCAGTGTGCGTACACTGGGTGTGAAGGTTTGGCCCGAGTGTGGTGCAGGCGGGGACTTGGTTTGGAGTCGGGAGAGAGAAAGCTGGAGGGAGAGACAGATGGGGGCCTGGCGTTCCTTCTGAGCTGCGGTCACACCCTTCGCCTCTGTGCTCTGCCCACTGTTTCCTACCGAGATGGCTGGAGCGAAGAACAGGCCTGTCTGCTCCCTCAAAGCAAGGCTCCTTCCTTCCTCTCTGCAGGACATAATTAAGCACCGCCAGGGTGTGCCCCCACCAGCGTGCTGCCGGTCACAGGTGTGAGAGGTGGCTGGGGGTCTTGCTTTCATCTCAGCATTTTTCTCCCTGGCCATTATCCATCAGCCAGTGACCCTGCACTGGCTGGGAAGGGAGAGAATTTCTTCTTGCGATGTTTCAATATCCCCTTTGCCTTGAGCTTGTAGGTTGCCGTCGGTGCCCTTTGTGATGAGATCTGAGGGCTTTGCCTGGAAATACCAACCTGGGCTGAGCCAACGAGGAGAAGAGAATCGAAACTACAAAAAGACAATAATAAATGACCCGGAGAATGTCTGAGGGACTTCAGTGAATCACAAAAGAATCTATAAACATCTGGGACACATAGGAGTATGTTGTCATTCGAGGGAAGACACCCCCTTCTATTATGGGTGGTGTCTCCGGTCCTTCCCCTCCTCAGTTATTGGGATGTCAGGCGCGAAATATCGAAGATCACACAGGCAGAAGCAGGGCGGAGCACTGTCTCTGGCAAACTCCCTTTCTGAGCGCTTAACAGAAATTGCTGTGTCTTCCTGATAGCTGCTTTCCAGGAAGAAAAGCAAAAACAGTGTTCTAGACAGCTGGGGTGACCTTGATAGGGAGCATCCTTTCAGCCCTTCTCAGCAGGTTCGTAAGGCAAATATTGTCGCCATCCTGTGCTGTTCCCTTAGAAAAGGAATCTTTCAGCCGAGACCTCCGCTTCGTTCATGCAATTAATAGGAATCAATCCATCGGTACTGAATGTAGGGAAAAGAGAACAACAACAAAAGAAAACCAAATTTATTTGCCAGTATTTTTGAAACGCTGCTGACGAGTATCTTGTTCTTATAATATGAGCTGTCAAAATAACATGCTGACCGTTCCCTCCATCAGCAGAGAACGGATCCAAGATTCCAGAGAGTAATTTTCCTATTTTTATGGTCCCCGGCTTTATTGTAATTATTTATTCCCATCATTGTACATGAATAGAAAT
>VSMD01007128.1:0-28620 GCA_008750895.1 Mirza zaza | reverse complement strand
TTCAGGCACTTCTCTGCCTGCGTGGGCGGGAGGTCGGTGGGGGAGAAGCTGTTCTCCTGTAGGAAGGAGCGCACAGCCGTGTGGCTGCCGCTAAGCGCGGCCAGCTTACACTCCAATCCGCGCAGTACCACTCGGATTCTCGGAACTTCACAGTAAATCCACTGAGTCACTTTCTTCCTTTTCCCGGCGCTGCTGCCCCTCGAAGCTTCCCTGTAGTTCCGTGAAGATGATCCTGTAGGAGAACTACCCGCTCGAGTGATTCAGGCCGCCTTCTTCACCTCCCACTCCAAGAGCAAAGAGCGAGGAGGTCATCCCTAGTCCGCCATTTTTGACAATCCAAAATACAACATTTAATAGCCAAAGTTGCATACGCATAGCCAAAGTAAGTTAGAGAATGGGGTAATTACATCTGGAGAAGAGGAAGGGGGCTTCATAGGGAGAGTGAAAATCTGTACATGTAGTGAAAGATAAGAAATTATAGAAGGGAAGGAAAGACATTTCAGACAAGGGAACAGGAGGTGCAATGTCACAAGAAGATTTCTCTGGAATGGAATAAACTTTATATTCTAGACTTTCTATTCCAGATAGGTGCAGTTGAGAGCACCAGGGCTCCCTTCCTTAACACAGCTCCCACTTGTAGGGCAAAAGCTGTACACCATGTTTAACAAGTCATGAATAGTGGTCCCAGATTGCTGCTGTTCCAGATAGCTCATAGGGTGGAGGTTCTACACCAGTAGGAGTAAGCTGAGAAACCAGAAACTACCATGTCTTCTAGGCATACCGTTCAAGGAACAGGAGTTTATTTGGAGGTGAAGTATGTTGCTCTGCCTTACCCCAGCTTTGATTCAGTGCCACAGACATTCTGCATAGGGGGTGTGGCAGGCAGGAAGAACAGAGATATCTGTAGCTCTCCCTGAGGGGAATGATTTTATTGGAACAAAGCCAAGGAAGTACATGCCTAAGGGCATTGTCAAAAACAATGAGGGTCTTAGTGGTGAACAATAAAGAGGAGGCTGCTAGGTCCATGATACTTGTAGGGATAAGCCAAGCAGTTGGCCAGCTAGAAGTTTAAGAGAGAGAGATCTAGGGAAAAATGAGCCCTTCTGTGATCAGAGCTAAAGCAAGCTACAGAGGGAAGGGATTTGCATCCAGAATTGCTACAATATATTATCTAAAATGTTCAGGTTTAAACAATAACAAAAAGAAAAATAAGATCTACAAAGAAACCGGAAAGCATGACTCATTCAGAAGAAAAAAGATCAGACAGTAGAAGTAGCCCTTGGGGGGCTAATCTGGTAGGCTTAACAAAGGCATTTATTTATTTATTTATTTATTTATTTATTTATTTTTATTTTATATTTTTTCCCAGCATATTGGGGGGCTACAAATGAAAGTCTTCAAAGAAACTATTAGAAATATGATCAATGAACTAAAGAAAACAATTTATAAAGAATTATAGGAAGGTGTGATAACAAGGTCTCATCAAATAGACACCATCAGTAAGGAAATAGAAACTTAAAAAATGGAAATCCCAGAATTGAAAAGTCCAATAACTAAAATGAAACTTTGCTAAAGGGCCCAAAAGTAGATTTGAGCTTGCAGGAGAAAGAGTCCCTGAATTTGAATATAGATCAACTGAGATCATACAATATGAAGAACACAGAGAAAAAAGAATTAGGAAAAAATATAGAACCCCAGAAAAAAGTGGAACATTATAAACATACCGATATGTACATAATGAGAGTACCAGAAGTAGTGAAGAGAGAAAAAGGAGCAGAAACAAAAATGTTTAATAGCTTAAATATCCCATTCAAGTTGGATAAACTCAAAGAAATCCACACCAAGACCCCAATATAGTCAAAATGTTGGAAAGCAAAGACAAAGAGAAAATTTGAAAGACAGCCAGAGAAAAACAACTCATCACATATGAGGAAATCCTAAAAATAGAACAGCTGATTTTCTTCAGAAACAATAAAGGCCAGAAGGCATTTGTAAGAATATTCAAACTTGGGTGTGAGGGGTGGGTGGGTAACTGTCAACCATCCTTAAACAGTTTTTCAAAACTGAAAGAGACATATTCCATAAAATAAAAACATTGCCAAATTAACAAAAACTTGTTTGTTAATTTGTTTCCAGCAGACCTACCTTAAAAGAAATACTACATTTCTCCAGGTTGAAAGCAAGTGACACAGCGTAGTACTTTAAATTCACATGAAAAAACAGAGAGCATTGGAAAGGTGATTACGTAGATAATCATAAAAACATTAATTTGCATACTTCTCCTTTCTTCTCTTGGTTCTTTTAAAAGAAAAAAGTTCTTTTAAATATTATAATGAAATGTGGAGTCTATACTATATAGAAATGCAATATATTTGAAAATAATAACGCAAAGAAGGCAAGTGGGAAGAAAGCTCTAGAGTAGTAAGAAAATGACAGTAGAAAGTATCCACAGAAGAAATGGGAATTAGAAAGGGAAAGTAAGAGAGTTAATATAATAAATTCTACAAATATATTATTAATCTCCTTTTTCAGCTTCTTTAGAAAACATACTTACTTATATAAAATAATAACAGCATATTTTTAGATTTTCTTTTTTAAATTTTGGGTTTTTAACATATATAAATCCAATATGTATAACAATAATAGCAAAAGGGGTGGCAGAGGCTGCAGCTATACAGGAATAAAATTTCCATATATCTCTGGAACTAAAGTAATATAAAGCTGAAGGAAATCTATTAAGATGAACATTATAAGCCCTAAAAAGATTACCAAGAAATTAATTGCAAATATAGTTAAAATAATTAGAGTAATTAAAATATTACACTAGAAAATATCACTTAATGCAAAAAAGTAGTAAAAGAGGGAGGAAAAGAGAAACAAAAAAGACATCAGATAAAAAGAAAACAAAAGCAAAATGGCAGTGATAAATCCAACCATATAAAGAATAACATTAACTGTGAATGACTTAATCCCATTATGAAACAGAGATTGTCAGACCAAACAAACAAACCAAAAAAATGGGATTCAACTATATGCTGTTTACAAAAGGCAGACTTTATAGTTAAAAATACATATAAGTAAGTTGAGAGTAAAGGATGGAAAAATACACATTATGTAAACAGCCATGATAAGAGAGAATGCCCATAATACAAGATAAAATAGATGCTTAAAACAAAAAGTTATTAGAGATAAAAATAGATATTTTACAAAGATGAAAGGGTTCTTCTTGAAAATGTTATAATTATAAACATATATGCAGCTATCAACAGAGCCCCACAATGTATTAAGCAAAAACTTAAAGACATGAAGGAAGAAATAGACAATTCAACAATAACAGTTGAAAGCTTCAGTATATGGTTTTCAATATCAGAAATAAAAACTGGACAGAAATTCAAAATGCATACAGAAGATTTGAACAATATATAAACCATCTAGACCTGTTAAACATCTATAGAACACTTCATGCAACAATAGCAGGATGCATATTCTTTTCATGCACACAAGAAACATTCTCCAGGATAGACAATATACTAGACCTTAAGACAAGCTTTAATAAATTTTAAAAGATTTAAATCATATAAAGTATGTACACTGAACAGAATGGAATTAAATTAGAAATCAGTAACTTGAGGAAAATTTGATATGTTGAAATTAAATAACACTTATAAATAACCAATGCATCAAAGAAGAAATCACAAGGGAAATTAGAAAATGCTTTTGAGATGAATGGAAATTAAAACACAATATACCAAAATTTAAGAGATGGAGATAAAACTGTTCTGAACTGGATGTTTAAAGCTGCATGCATCTATATTTAAAAAGAAAATGTAAAAATCAAGTAATAGCCTAATTTCTCAAATTAAGAAACTGGAAAAATTAGAGCAAAGTAACCTAAAGCAGGCAAAAAAAGGGGATTAATAAACATTAGACTAGAAACAAAAGAAATAGAGAACAGCAAAGCAATAAAGAAAATCAACACAACCAAAAATTGGTCTTTAAACAGGCAAAATTGGCAAATTTTGGCTAGAGTGACAAAGAAAAAGGAGAGAAGACTGAAATTACTAAAGTCAGATATGAAAGAGAGGACATCACTACCACTCATACAAAAATAAATAGGATTGAGCAACTTTATGTCAACAAATTAAATAACTTAAGTGAAATGGACAAATTCCCAGAAAGACACAAATTATAGAAGCCAATGCAAGAATAAGGAGAAAATATGAATAAACCTGTAGCAGGGAAAGAAATTGAATTAATAATTGTAAAACTTTCCACAAAGAAAAGCTCAAGATCACATGGTTTCACTGGTGAATTTTACCAAACATTTGAAAAAAAATAGTTCTAATCTGTTTCAAATTCTTCCAAAAAAATAGAAGATGAGGGAATACTTCCCTAGTAATTTGATGAGGTCAATATTTCCCTGATACCAAAACCAGACAAAGACATCGCAAGAAAGAAAACTACAAACCAATATCTCTTGTGAATATACATGTAAAAATTCTCACCAAAATACTAGCAAACCAAATACAGCAACATATAAAAAGAATTATACATCATAATGAAGTGGGATTTATTATAGAGATTCAGTTGGTTTAATATCCAAATATATAATAGGCCATATTAATAGAATAAGAACAAAAACCACAAAATCATCTCAATATCATTTAGCAAAATGCAGAACTCTTTCATGAGAAGACATTCAATAAAGTAGGAACAAAAGGGAACTTTATCAACCTGATAAAGGCATGTACAAAACAACCCACAGCTAACATCATACTAAATGATGAAATACTGCTTTCTCCCCAAGTTCAGGAACATGGGGAAGATTTCTACTCTCATCACTTTTATTAAATAGTGTACTAGAAATTATAGCTAACATAATTAGGCAAGAAAAACAAATAAAATATATCTAGGTTAGAAAAGAAGGAAAATTACCTCCTTTTGCAGATCATGTATATGATATTTTATATAGAAAATCGAAATGAATCTACTAAGTAACTATTAGAACAAATATACAATTTAAGCAAGATTTCAGGATGTTAGATCAATAGAAAAATCAAATGTATTTATATACATTTGAAAGGAGAAATCCCAAAACAAAGTTAATATAATACTCCATTTATAATAGCATATGAAAAATAAAATATTCTGAGGACATTTATAAAAGTAAAAATCTTATATATGGAGAACTACAAAATATTGTTGAATGATATTAAAGAAGGCCTAAGAAAAGGAAATATGTTCCATGCTCGTGGATTGGAAGATTTAAGATTAAGACTGCAATTCTCCCTAAATGGATGTGCCGATTCTATACAATTTTTATCTAAATTCCAGCAGGGCAGGGCACGATGGCTTACACCTGTAATCCCAGCACTTGGGAGGCTTAGGTGGGGGGTCTTACTTGAGCCCAGAAGTTTTAGACCAGCCTGAGTAACACAATGAGACCCCATCTCTACAAAAAAAAAAAAAATAGAAAAATTAGCTGAGTGTATTGGTGCACACCTATCGTACCAGCTACTCAGGAAGCTGAGGCAGGAGGATCACTTGAGCCCTGGAGTTGGAGGATGCAGTGAGCTATGATGTAGTCACCCAAGCCTGGGAGACAGAGCACAACCCTGTCAAAAAAAAAATTCCATCTAGCTTTTTAAAAAATAAAGGTCATAAAATACGTATATAATAGAAATGCAAAAGACCCAGATAAGCCAAAAAACAATCTTGAAAAAGAATGAAGTTGCAGAATTCACACTACCCAATTTTAGAACATACAAAAAAACTTCAGCAATCAAGAATAACAGATGCACAGATCAATGAGATAGAATTCACAATCCAGAAATAAGCTATTGTATTTACAGTCAGTTCATTTTTCAAGTAGGCTGCCAATATAATTAAGCAGGAGAAAAAAATAGTCTTTTAACAAATGGTGATGTGAAAACTGGATGTCAATGTGCATAAGTATGACTTGGATATCTATCTCACATCATGCACATAAATGAGTTCACACATGAATCATAGCTCTAATTGTAAGAGCTAACATCGTGAAACCCATAGGAGAAAACAGAGGAGTAAACTTTTATGACCCCAAAATAGGCCGTAGCTTTTCAGATATGATAACAAAAGCACAAACCACAAAAGAAAAAAATAGATAAATTATATTCCATCAAATTATTGTTATTAATATTGTGCTAAAAGCAATACCATCAGAAAGGAGTAAAGACAACCTTCAGAAGGAGAGAAAATACTTGCAAATAGTATATCTGATAAGAGACTTTTATCCAGAATCAAAAAGAGAGTTATGGTTGAATAATAAAAATATTAATAACCCAGTTAAAAATGGACAAAGTCTTGAATAGGTATCCCTTCAAAAAAGATATATAGGTGGCCAGTAAATACATGAAAATATGTTCAACATCATTTTTCATCAGGGAAATGAAAATCAAAACTAGAGGATATAACTTCACACCTACTAGGATGGCTATAATAAACGAAACCATGATTAGTGATGGCAAAAGCGAGGAGAAATTGGAACTCTCAAATATTGCTGTAGAAATTTGAAAAGGTGAAACTGCTTTGGAAAGGCATTTGAAAATTCCTCAAAATGTTAAACTTAGAATTGCCATATGACCCAGCAATTCTGTTCTTAAGAATGTACCCAGGAGGAATGAAAACATACATCCACACAAACACTTATACACAAATGTTCATGGCAGAATTATTCATAATAGTAAAAACTGGAAACCACTCAAATATACATCAACTGATAAATAGATTAAGTGGAATATCTATATAATAAAATTTTGTTGGCAATAAGAAAAAGAAATGAATTACTGATATGGATGAACCTTGGAAATATTATGCAAGAAAAAGGAGCCAGACACAAAATACCACATATTGCATGTGGATACATGGAAGCAGAAAGTAGATCAGTAGTTACACATGGTTTGGGGAGAAGGAGTTTTAAGAGTGATGGGGAATGTAAATGAGCACAAAATATTTACAAAATAATCTAAATTTAGATTGTGTCAATGGTTGTACGACTTTGTGAATGAACTAAAACCATTGTATTATACACATAAATGGATGAATTTTGTGGCATCTAACTTATAGCTCAGCAAAGCTGTTACAAAAGGGGGGAGGTGGTGGCTATGAATTTGCTGGAACAATATACATGATAACCAATGCCTTTAGCAAGACCCAACTTCAGAAAATTTAAGTAGGCAGTTAACCTCCTTAAGACCTATCCAAGACCTATCTTAAGGACCAGGTTAGGTCCTTAAGATCTAACCTGCTGCTGTTCTGGTATCTAGTGTACCTTGACAGAGTGTCTGACCCTGTGTAGGTTTCTCCCACACAAACCAATTCTCCAACTCTCTGGATACCAACTGGGTATCCTACAATTCCATTAGTTCTGACATTATCTATCTGGAGTTAGTGTTAGATCCCGCAATTAAGGGCTCAGTTTCACAAGACTGCCCTACTTTAGATGCCAATCACAAGCCCCATGCTGTCACCTGTACTTCTGAATGACTGGCTATATACTGGGGTTTCCATAACCCCTTTCTTGCATTTGATAATTTGCTAGAACAGCTCACTGAATGTGAGGAAGAGCTTAATTACATCCACTGGTTTATTATACAATAAAGGATATGACAAAAGATACAGATAAACACAGATAAACATACACAGGGTGAGGTCCAGAAGGGTCCTGAGCTCAGGTGTTTCTGTCTCCTTGGTGTTGGGAAGTGCCACCCTCCCAGCATGTAGCTGTGTTCACTAACCTGGAAGCTCTCTGAACTCTTGTCTTGTAGGAATTTTTATGGAAGCTGTATCACATAGGCATGATTGATTATTGACTCAATCTCCAGCTTCTTTCCCCTCTGTGGAGGATTAAGGGTGGAGCTGAAAGCTCCACGATCCTAATCATGACTTGGTCTTTCTGTTGACCAGTTCCCATCTGGAAACCCAACAAGAGTTGCCTCATTAGAATAAAAGATGCTCCTACTACCCAGGAAATCCCAAGCGATTCAGGAGCTCTGTGTCATATGCTTTTATGACTCAGGAAATTACAGAAAATTACAAACGTCCCAGGAGCTCTTTGTCAGGAACTGGGGTTAAAGACTAATATTAGAGCAAAAAATTCTCCTAGAACCCTTGTCTATAAGGGTTTTAGGAGCTGTGTCAAAAACTGAGGTCAGAGACATATATATATATAATGAATATGTTATATGAATATATATTTCTCATTATTTCATGAACCTCATAATTCAGAAGACCAAGAAAATATATTTAATAAGCAAATACTATACAGCAGTAATATATACAATTACTTTACATATATTATCTCACTCAGTGTTTATTCCCATGAAAATCATATGAAATTGTTATTATTCTCATTTTACAGATGAGGAAACTGAAATTGTGTGTATAAGACGCAATCTGTAGAGAGGCTCTTGGCAGCAGTGGTAAGGTGTAAAGAATGAACCACGGGAAATGGACTATAGTCCCATCTAGGCAACTGGTTATCTTGGGCATAGCTTCTCTTCAGTGAATCTAGTTCCTCCCTTGTGTGAGTGTTAGGCTCCACTGAGCAAATTATATGAAATGGCTTTGAACATGACAAAGAGCTCTAAAAATGTGTGGCTTCCAATCAAAGGCAAAACAGTGGTAATATTTCAATCTGTATTACATTACTTTATTACATTACTTACCATTTGAATGAGTTCCTTAAACTCTCTGAGTCTTAGTTCATCCATTGTTAAAACTGAGACATAATAACGCCCACCTCATAAGGTTACTGAGTACCAATGTGGTGATGTGTGAAGAGCTTAGAATAGTGCCAGTACTTAGTAAATGCTCAGTTTGCTGAGTTTGATATCCAACTGTGACCATATTATCCTCAATTTTAGGAAAGCTATTTAACACATCTATCTATTCAGTTTGTCTGTATGAGACCCGTCTTTGCTCATGAAGGTAGCAGTGTGACTGCAAATCAATAATTTACAATGTAGTGAGGCAGTGTGGTAAGGTGTGAGAGAACAGAATGTCAGGGTTTGAAAACTCATATCTATATGCTGCTACCAGTGTGTAGTATAACCTCAGGCACACACCTTATCAGCATTTGTAGAATTATAAATGTATTATTGACCTATTTTATAGAACTTTTATTAAGAGGCACTGATAAAAAGTGATTATAAAGCACCTTGCAAGTAGTATTGTATGTAAAACTATTCTAGCATAGTTTATGAACTTCACTTCAACATTCATTTCTATATGTAGAACTTTTTAAATTATGAAGTTTAAACTCAAAAACTTTCAAAATTGTTTTTGCAATTAAAAGAGGCCATGAGCTGAGTTTTAGAACTGCACTTTCACCCTTTCAATTATCTGGGTTAGTGGCTCTAGAATTTATTTAGTAATAAAGAACTTATAATTATATGTTCTATAGACTATTTGATCAGATATTTTACAACATTTAAAACAACACAATGGAACCACATTACATAGTGACTCATATCTAGTAGGAGGAAATAATTTTTTATGGCTTATGGAATATAATTCTCAAAGAATATATTTTCTTATGAATCTTTTAGTGAGAGTGGGTAGTAAGAAAATTGTATCTTGAAACAAAATTTTGTGCTGGTTCTTCACAATTCAGGTGACCTATACTGCTAATTGTTTTGCAAAAAGAGTTGTGATAATAGTGATAGCTATAACTTAGTAAGAACTCTGTGTGTCCTGGGTGCCAGACACCTTACTTATATTTAATCCTCAGGGCAACCTTAAGAGAGAGGTATTATTATTCCTATTTTAATGATAAGATATCTAAAGCATATAGCAAAATACTCAGGCACTATTTCAGCATGAGTCTACTGTATAAGAGGATAGATTTGGTTTTTAGGTTAAGGCAATGTAACCATCCTTTGTCAATGTCTGTGTTTCACCTATTAACAGTCCTCTATCTTGATAAAATGGATTCCATTGAATCCTACAATAGTGGTTCTCAAAGTGCAGTCCCTGAATGAGCAGCACAGCATCAGTTGGGAACTTAATAAAAATGCAGATTTGCAGACCCTGCTCAGGACCTGCTGAGTCAGAAACTGTGTTTTAATATTGTCAAATGGTAATAATAAAAGCTAACGACTGAGAACTACTGTCACGGAAGGAATAACTGATGTCTGACCTTCCATTCATTCAGGGAGTATTTAAGCGCTTACCAAATGCCAAAAATATACCATGTTTCCCCGAAAATAAGACCTACCCATAAAACGAGCCCTAGCAGGATTTCTAAGCATTTGAACAATATAAGCCCTACCCCAAAAATAGGACCTAGTGATGGGCGTGGCTACCCAGAGTATCTGCACAACCCATGCATTTCATTGTGGAGTGGTAAAGAAGACGAGCAGCTCTTCTCATCTGCCCCATGAAAGATCTGTTGCTTGACATGAGAGATTGGGGCCAATGGTTCTAAAGGAAACAGAGTTGCAAGAAATTCAGGATAGAATTCGGGGTTTGGAGAGTTATGATGATGTTCCAGAAGAAGACGACTTAACTATATTTGAATAAATGTAGATCGTTGTACCGTACTTAAAAAAAAGTAACACATCCCCTGAAAATAAGCCCTAGGGTGTCTTCTCGAGGAAAAATAAATATAAGAGCCTGTCTTATTTTTGGGGAAACTTGGTAGTAGTTTGAGAAGAGAGATATTGGTGTTTATCTGATCAAGGGATTGCTGCTGGACATAGTGAAAATTCAAAAAAATTCAAACAAGAGCCTTAATATGATGAATATGAACAGAGTATTTTGAGAACCAACGGTTCATGAGGAGACATCAAGAAATATTCCTCAAAAAAGACTGAGACAAAGTTTTTCGTGGCAGTCATACAGTTTTCTGGCTACCCTGGTGGCTTCTGGGGTGAAAAGGGATGAAACTGCAGAGGATGTAGGCTTGTCAATGTTCAAAAAGTACACTGTTGAGCTAAGAGGGAGATATTCTCCACCTAGAACTCAGAGATAAGAGGCATATCACAGTAGGAGACCATAGAAGGGCAGAACTGTTAAAAATTACATCTTGGTTCTGGTAGCACTAAATATGTATGAGAAGTGGAGTTAATACCTAATATCATCTTCTTCATCTGATGGTCAAGGTCAGACAGCAAAAGGTCTGACCTACTAAAGATGTGGCAGACACAGTTGGTTTCCTATTGATGATGATTTTTCATTTTTTTTTTTTTAGTAATGGGGTTCCTGATGTTAGAGGGGCACAAGACCACCTGGCTTAAGGCTACAGTGTGTGATCTCCCTTGCGGTAGGTGTAATCACACCAGAGAGTTCTGCACATACATTGTGCCACTTCCGGTCATACCACTGAAGGAAATAAATGGCTCTGCATTTCTCTTGCTCTTTCTCCTCCCTGTGCCTGGAAGACTCAGCGATAAAATCAGAGATGAAATCTCTGAGTCTGTGTGTTGCTGAACTTCCTCACCTACCCCAGACTACTCCCTTCATTGGACTGTTCAGTGAGAGAAGCATGAATTCCTGTGTTGGTTAAGCCACTGTGCTTGAGTACCATTGTCCTCAAACCTTGCTTAGCTAGACCTCATACGTCGTGTGCTTCAAGTCAAAGGAGGGACCTATGGAACATCACTGCTTCCCTCCCACCCCTGAGAATAGCTCACTGTGTGCTCTTTGCTAGTGATTGCTCAATGGCATTATGATCATCTAGGAGAAAGCACAGCAGGTGGCCTTATTGGGACCCATCCTGAAGAAGAAATGTTTCCTTGCCTGTCCTTATGCCTCACTCCCACTCCTGCCATGTGGCTTGGCTTGGCTAGGATGGAGTCTTGAATGGAACTAGAGAGTAAATTTATCTTCATTTTTATTCCTGTGTGTACATTTTTTTAAACTATAACTGCAGTACAACTCTAGGGAAATTGTTAGTGTGTTTTCAATCTGCCCGATAATAGTGAGAAAACAGAAAGCTTTCATTTTCTTCATGCTCAACTACTTGCATGTTCTGTGGGATTTCTTATAGGCAAATGGATATTGGTGTCTAATTAAGCAGTGTGATCTTAGGGGCACTTGAAAATTCTTCTCTCAAAATATGTCCTTATTTTCACAGTGATGCTTAAATGCCAAAATAATGGTTTTCTTCTTTTAGCTAAGGGGACATGACCTCAAAATCACAGTACTTATAGGGATTCGTGCAGAATTTAGTGTACATGTGAATCTACCAAAATTATTTGCAATATTTTATATCTCAGTGTAAATACTTTTTTTTTAATCTAAGGAGAAAATTCTTAGCTTTTATTAAATTCCTCAAGTGCTCCTGGTTCAAAAAACTTTTCAGAAGCAGAAGAACTGCTTACACTTAGGATGTTTAAATGTTATCCATAAATTATATCCAATAGTAGGATATAATTTATAATGATTTCTTGCCAATGTTTTTTGATGAGAAGAGAGTATTAGAACTCTACTTCATGAAGGAAACGACATGAAAAAATATGTTTTTTTTTAATTTCAGCATATTATGGGGGTACAAACTTTAAGGTTACATATTATGCCCTTGCCCCTCCTTCCCCATCAAGTCAGAGCTTCAAGCGTGACCATCCCTCAGACAGTGCACATCTCACTCATTATGTATGTATATACCCGTCCCCTCCTCCCCCCGCCCACCTGCCCGACACCTGATAAATGTTATTCCTATATGTCCACTTAGGTGCTGATCAGTTAATACCAATTTGCTGGTGAGTATATGTGGTACTTGTTTTTCCATTCTTGGTACACTTCACTTAGTAGTATGAATTCCAGCTCTATCCAAAAAGATGGAAGCTCAGTTTTACAATTTGCCTATGAAGAGAGGGGAAAATAGAATGCCACCCACTATTTCAACACTTCACACTTTAAGCCTAAATAATTGAGGTAATTTTTCTAGTATGTTTCTCCCTGCAGAAATGACTTTCTTCAAATCATGCTGTACATACAAAGATGGCACAATAGGATTCTTAATACACTCCTTTCATTGTTTAAGTATTATTCTTCTGCCACCCTTTTAATTACCCTTTTAAAATACAATTACCTTAGCCTGGAATTCAAGATTCTCTATGATTGTGACCAAACAATTGCTGTCTTAGCTATTTCTCTTATCACTTCCAAATATCTTAAGTTTTAAGTAAACTTGAACACTTGCCATTTCCCAAAACACTTGTGCTTTTCAGTTTCTGGATCTTTGCCCATATGAAGATTCTTTCCTGGAATGACCTCTGTTCATCCTCACTTGCTAAATCCTGAATGTTCTTCTAAGTTAAGATTGTCAGAAGAACATTTCCCGATGTGCTAGATTGTTCTATTGTTGTGAAAATCAAACTGAGACTATGTTTCCCAGAATTTCCTTCCCTGTAGAGTTCCAAGTTAGAGTTGGCCAAAGGAATTAGTGAGTTTTGGGAGGTGGAAGTGAAACATTAGCCATTACCCTTTGGAGGTCTTTGCAGTCAGAAAAATAAGAGTCAGATGCAGAATTTCCTGCTGGGAGGAGGACAGCCAGCCATTTGATAGCAGGTTGTTCACTTTGGACTACTTCCATTAGGAAATGGTAGTGCTTTGTTCTCACTAGAACAGACCTTACTCTATATTAGGATTTGCCATTCCTGACCAAAGCACCATCCATGGACAGACAGAATGTCTTATTCATCATCACAGAACTCCACCCAACATTGCTTCTTAGGAACTGACTTTACAATCAATGAAGTATGGCAATGGGATCTTGTTCATGGAATTCACTGGCCATGGTAACATGTTCTCCAATACCTTGAAGCAAATGAATTTATAAAACAGCAGAATAACTTATTTAAGTATTGGTTATGGCACCAGCAGGTGACAACATCTTGTAGGACTGAGGAAATGTTCTCCAAAATGTAGTATATACTCTGAATCAGCAACCAGCATGTGGCACTGTTTTTCCCATAGCTAGGATTCATGGCTCTAAGATAAAGGGGTAGAAAGGGAACTAACCCCTCTTATTGTAACCTCTAATGATCCACTTACTAAAATTTTTGCTTCCTGTCTCTATAACCTTGGCTTCTTCCTGTTTAATGGTCATAAATCCTAGGGGAGGGCACAGCAACAGTTCCATTAATCTGGAGCTAAGACTACTACCTGGCCTCATAGTAGTGGCCCAGTATTCTAAAACGGAGGTGCTTTCCAAAAGGAAAGTGGTTTTCTAGTATACAATGGGGACAAGTAAGAATATGAATAGAGTACAGATGTTCCTCTATGACACTTTTTAATACTTCCATGTTCTGTGATAAAAGATAATGAATACATGTAATATTACTATGCAGATTGGATTGCTAATGGCACAAGAATGAAGGTTGGGGTCATCTCACCTGATAAGGAAACATGACCAGCTGTCACGACTAGAACCAGGGAGAGGTAAGTGAAGTAACTATGTCAAGCATAAAATTTAAAGAGTCACCCAAATTCAGGAATCAACATAAACTGTATTTAATTCAATATTTTTATGAATAAAAGTCAAAAATAAAAAAATTACATGATAAAAAAATCAACGTTTTAATTAAAGACAGGATCTGGCTCTACACTTGTGTGACTTACCTCACTCGCATCACCTTAATCCCAGCCCTGTCGATTCCTGTCTCATGCCAAGTTGTGCCAGGTTGTTCTATTGCCAATTTGGTTAAGCTGGGAAATTTGTTTCCTAAATCCTCCTCTCTGTGCGGCCTCAGGTTAGAGTTGCAAAGGACTTGCTTACGATTTGAGAGGCAGAATGATGCAGTGGTCATTGCTCCCCAAAAGTTTATTGTCAAATGGACAGATGAAGAGGTGCCCAGTGATTTGCAGCTTGCTTCTCTCCTCCACTCTGTGAGCAGCTCTTCTATCCATCTGCAGCCCCAGTCTGAACTCCAGATGCTTTTCTGCATGCACACAAAGGCGCAGCTACCCAGAGGCAATCATTTCCTATAGACCTCTCTGTGAGCTCCCCGTTCTCAAAATGGGCACAGTGGTTCAGGAAAGGCGTTTAGTATCTCTTTTCCTGAAACTCTAAATGTAGCTTCCAGAACTTCGTTTTCCAAAAAAACCCACAATTGTGTGAGATCAAATTGTTTTAATAATTCTGGTATTCATTTGCACTGATACTGACTTTTTCTCTGATTGAACCTTGACTGATACATGTGATTTTTCTCAGTCAGAAGTGCTACAGGTCCAAAGTTCACCATCAGAAAAACCTGGAATTAGATATGTTTTGGAAGTCAGATTATTTTGCCTTTGCACCATGTAATTTAGCAGCCCTATAGTAGAATATAGGACAGCACCTCAAATTTAAGTGCAGTCATATTTCTGCAGTGAAATATTATAATAGTAGGGATAAAGACTATAAATTGCCTTACACCAATTAATTATTTAAAAAGTCTGATTCTCAGAGCTTTTTGAAATTCCAAATTGCAGAAAAGGTTTGTACACATGTGTCTGACACACAGTAGACCCAATAGACATTTATTATTTTATTATTATACATTTATTATTAGGTTAGAGTTGCAAAGGACTTGCTTACGATTTGAGAGGGTCCATCCTCTCACTTCTTATATTTTGTAGCACTTGTTATTCTTATCACATAGTGGTATATTACTGTTACTTGTTAATATATCTTCAGCTGAATATCAGGCATCTTGAATAATGATGAAGAACATTATAATTTAGAGGAAACTTTTGTGATAATTAATTACTTAAAGTGCCCATATCATAGGCAAAGCAGCAAAATGTAGCAATTTCATGTGTGGACATAAGATCCACCTGTGATTACATTTTTGGTTGGTCATTTAGTGGTTATATAACAGTAGGCAAATTCATTAACATCTCCAAGTCTCAGTTTCTTTATCTGCAAAATTAAGAGGGTAATGCCTTCCTCTAAGGTGTTACTATAAATCATTTTCCCTATGTAATACTTAACAAAGCATTTAGTATAGCACCTTCATATAGTGAGTACTTAATATGTCATAGCTATGATTATTATTTCTCTACATCATAGCAATGGATATGTACAAATTGCTCCCATCTAATGAATTGCTTACCTTATAGTAGATCCTGAAAACATGCTGCAAGAACAAATTTAAGAATGAATAATGAAATAAATGGAGATGTTATCAGGAAGATATCAGTTTATGTAACTTAGTATTTTGGTTTCTTTCTTTACTTTGGTTTTTTATCATATATATTTAAGACGTACAACACGATGTTTTGATATACACATACATAGTGAAATGATTACTACAGTCACAAATTAACATCATCTTCCATAGTTGCCATTTTTTGTGTGCTAAGAGAGCAAAAATCTATTCTCTTAGCAAATTCTCAGTTAACAGCACAATGTCATTAACTATAGTCCTCATGTTGTACATCAGATTTTTAGATTTATTCATCCTACGTAACTGTAAGCTTTCACCCTTTGATCTACTTCTCTCCATTTTCTCCTTCTCCCCATCTGTGGTAACCACCATTCTACTCTTTGTTTCTATGTATCTGACCTTTTTTTATAGATTAAGAGAGATCATGCAGTATTTTTTTCTGTGTCTAGATTATTAATATTTCATTTAGCATAATGTCCTTAGGTTGTTTACATATTTTGGCTATTGTGAATGATGCTGCAATGAACATGGAAATACAAATATCTTTTTAATATACTGATTTCATTTAGTAGTTCTATTTTTTAATTTTTTGAGGAACCTCCTACTGTTTCCCATAATGGCTGTACCAATTTACTTCCTTGCCAACAGTGTATAAGAATTCCCTTTTCACCACACTCTCACCAATATTTGTTATCACTTATCTTTTTGATAATAGCCATTCTAACAAGTGTGAGATGATATGTCCTTGTGGTTTTGATTTACATTTCCTTAATGATTGCTGATATTGAGCACCTTTTCATATACCTGTTGGTCATTTTTATGTCTTCTATGAAAAAAAAAAGTCTATTCAGATCCTTTGCCAATTTTTTTAATTGAGATGTTTGTTTGTTTTGCTAATGAGTTGTGTGAATTCTTTATATATTTTGGACATTAACCTTTTATCAGATACATAGTTTGCAAATATTTTCTTCTAATCCATAGGCTGCCTTTTGATTTTGTTGATTATTTCCTTTGCTGTGCAGAAGTTTTTAGTTTGATACAGTCTCACTTGTTTGTTTTTATTTATTTTTTATTTTTTTGAGACAGTCTCTCTCTCTGTTGACCAGGCTGGAGTGCAGTGCATGATCACAGCTCACTGTGGTCTTGAACTCTAGGGCTGAAGGGATCTTCCTGACTCAGGCTCCACTCCAGAGTAGCTAGGACTACAGGCATGCACCACCACACCTAGCTGATTTTTTTTTTTTATTTATTTTTTATGGAGGCAGGGGTCCCACTATGTTGCCCCAGCTGGTCTTGAACTCCTGGACTCAAGGAATTCTCCAGCTTTGACCTACCAAAGTGCTGCGATTATAGCTGTGTTGTGGCAAGTATACAGCTAGTGTTATAGCTCTTGATGGGGAAAGAACCCAGCGGCACACAAAGAGTTGGAGAACAGTCTTTACTCCTCCCCAACAAGCTCAGCACACCTAGTGCTGCAGCTCTCTTCCTGCCTTCCCATCTTCTGACCCTTCTGCCCTCCTTCCTTGTTCTCCTCCTACTTTTATACCCTTGGTAGGGCTCAAAAAGCATCCAATCAACTACAAGCTTTAACATCCAATCAACATCAAGCTTTAACATCCAGTCAACATCAAGCTTTAATATCCAATCAAAAACAGTGGGATTCAAAAATTACCCAATCAGGATCACGCAAGCAGTGTGGCCATAATCTAGGAGGCAGCACGTAGGCCCGCCGCATTCCAGCACGTGGGGCCCCGGCCCCAGCAGCGTGCCCTCCAACTGGCCATGGGCAGCAGTGGCCCGTGGAGATGCAGAGCTACTGGGAGGCAGTGAGCAGCCGCGTCCCGGCGCCTGACGTTTTCCGTGTCAGCTGTATGGATGTAAGCCACCTCTCCCAGCCTTACTTATTTTTGCTTTTGTTGTCTAAGCTTTTGGTGAAATACCCACAAAATCATTGCCAAGGCCCATACCAGGAGCTTGCATCCATTTGTTTTCTTCTAGAAGTTTTACAATTTCAGGTCTTCCCGGATGCAACCTAGTTAGAAGCCTCACTCACTTTCAGGAAGCAAGTGAAAAAATGTGCTGACAAACTCCTTTGAGGAGAAACTCCGAGCTTAGTGTTTTACCCTGTTCGTTCTGCACAAATTTTGGAGGGCTATAGCTGCTAGACATGCTGATGTGCCTGTTTATTTATTTGTTTGTTTAAACACATTTAAAAAGTGCAGTGGTTTTTGTGTTACATAGATGAATTGTATGGTGGTGAAGCCCGGGCTTTTAGTCTACCCATTACCTGAATAGTATACATTATACCGGATAGATAATTTTTAATCCCTCACTTCCCACCTCCTCTTTGTTCTTTGTGGTCTAGGGAGACTCATAAATGCCTAGTCCCTGCTACTCCCAGATATAGGTTATTTGTAAGCCAAAACTTCAGGAGGAACTGTAAGAGTTAGGTTGGTATATGCATGATCCAAATTCTTTATTCCTTGGGAAGAAGCTGGGAGTTCAACACTGCTTCCTGGGGTGGGGTTTGTGCATTGTTGTGTCTCAGCTTTTCCTTCCTGTTTTGACGTGGATACTTTGTCAGTTACTCAGTGTGTAGGAGTCTTTCAGCTAGTTTCTGTTTTTTTCTCAGGAGAACTAATTCATGTGGAGGTGGTTATTCAGTGAGTTTGAGAGAAGAGGGAAAGTTGAGGGCCTCTTATCCCACCATCTTGCTGACATCACCACTTGATATTTTAAGAGGAATTTTGATTTAGAATATGAAGATTTAAGGTAAGGAAACTCATCAATGTTACATTCAAAACTTTTGTATGTGAATTCTAGTCTCTTGGGTATTCTTAAGGATTAAGAAAATAATATAAGAAAAAGTTTTTCCAGATTACACCAATTCAAAGGAAATTGAAAGATAAAATTAGGAAGAAAGCCATGGTCCCTATAATCAGGAAATTTATGGTATAATATTGGCATAACAAATTCATCGCATTAAATGCAAGTTTCTACTCCAAGTGCTATATTAAGAAGGCTTCTAAAACTGAATCCAGAGTCAGGAAAAAAAAAATGCTTTAATGAATTTAGCAATGCCAGCCAAAGATAAGCACAGAAATCTCTAAGATTCTATAACCTCACTACACATTTCTAAAGAGTAGCCACCCAATTCTCTATAACACTACAGGGAGAGAAATAGAATAGACATAGTGGAAAATAGAGGCTTTTCTTCTTATAATAATAGTTGAGCTATTCTAAGTACATCAGCTATTGATAAACATATGTTAACATTTACCTATTCATTCTGTTGGAGAAAACTGGATAACTCTTAAGTGTTTTGCCCTCCAGGCTTACATTAAAAGTTAATTACCACCACATGGGACAGGCCTCAGGAGGCCATGACAGCACTGAACTAGTATCAGCAAAATGTGCATCTCATATGAGCCTCTGAATTGCTCACCTCTCATAATAGAATACTTTCTTCTTGAGTGAATGTTTACAAGTTAAAAACCACATCACTTTCTGTGTGGGTAGTAAGTTGAAGAAGGACAACTTCTAGATGAAGAAAAATAAAATTAGAACCCTGTGTTAAGGACAAGGGTCATGAGAGATCTGGCCTCAGATATAAATGTAGGGTGCTAATTAGCTATATCCGATAACCCAAAATTTATTCTCATTCTCATTCCTCTTTCTTCCAAATATCTTCATCTTGCCTTTCTGTGGAAAGGTGCATGGCTATAATATGATCTAATAGTAGCTAGCAAGAGCACAGATAAGCAGAGATTCAACAAAGTGTGTTTTAATAGGCCCTGAATCACTCTTGCTCCTCCCTCTTTTACTGGCCAGCCAAAGAACCTTGATTTTTTCCTATCAAATATTTCTCAATTCATGAAATAGAAGCAGATGTGCATGGACCAATGATGAGAGTATGTCAATCCTAGTCTATGCATCTAAGGTCAAACATTAAATTAAATTAAATTTAAAACAGAAATAAAACAAAGTATGGATTGCTTTAGAGACCACCCAAACCTCCTATACATATTTATTATACTTATATGTTGGTCTGATTTATCATATATTTAGATTTCAGGTTATTTTTCATGTGTAAAATGTTTTCCCAATTTGACTATAAGTCCTTTAAGGGCAGGGATTTTTCTTTACAGTTCTATGGTAGCATGCAGTACAGTACCTTATATCTGGGATATTGTGGAGAATGTTAACATCCTATCATCCCTACAGACTCACTTGTTAGTCTGGCATCATCGCCTTCTTCCTATAGGTCAGAGGTCAAAAATAAATACTGGCATGCATCTATAAAAGGTTACCTTTGCTTTTAAATTAAAAAGATGTCTACCTATCTTGAAAATATTAGTTTACAACCTTCAGCTAGCGAAGGTAGTTTTTATAGACTGAAGCTTATACTATAATGCAAAGCAACCTGAATTTATGTGCTCATGCACAGATGAAGCAGCATAATATGATGAGTTTGAATAATTAAGGAGAATAGGATCTCATTACAATCATTTCCACCCTGTGAAAATATGTAATTTCTGTATCTTTGTTTTCATTTTGAATTTGCTCAAACCTTTACTAGCATGTCATATTTAATGACTGCATTTATTCAACCATAGTTGTTAAGATTATACAAATTTACACATGCTTCAGTATTTTTTGTGTTAAATTTTATGTGACTTCAAGCCAGGGACCACACCTATTTAACTCACAAAATTCATTATCAAGTACATAGAGCATCTTGATAAATGTTTTTTAGTAAAGAGCAGGATGCTGCTATCACCCAGAATGAGAGAGGGGGCAATTAAGGCATTTCAAAAGGAGATATTAAATGGTGGAGAAAGATAGCAAGGATGCTATACATGCAGGGGAATAAAAAGAGATATGAGGAAACAAAGAGGATAAGAAAATAACTCACACAAGGAATTGAATTGGACCAGTAAAACATCTGAAAATCTACTACTTGCATCAGTGTCAAAAAATTCGAAGTGAACAGGTGATCTGAGCATGCTGCTGACATCCATCTTCGTACCCTCTTGGTCTCTAAAATACTTCTTTAGCTTCCTTGAACAAAGACACCACGGTGGGCTACACAAGGTGCAGAAAAGGAAAGGGAAGATGTTCCTTCTCCTCTGCATGCATTAGTCATTTTCTTCCTCTGAGTCTGTGTCTTAATTGCCTTGCCTGTCTTATTAGATTGAAAACCCACTGGGTTGGGACCATCACTGCTCAGGTGTGTAGCACTGAGCTTGGCAGGTGATCAGCACTCAATAAATGTCTATTGCTACCATAAACCAATGTATAAATCTCAGAAATAGGCATAATAATGGACCTGACAGATTAATGCCCAGGGCTATTTTTGTACAGCAGCATGGGCTAGCCAAATCAAAATCACACACCTCAGATTCAATTCTTCTCAGTTTTGCATGTAATTCTCAGCCTTTCACAGTTTTGTCCTGTGACAGACAGGAAGAAATGATAGTCAACTTTTCAATATAATCAAATTAAAAAGTACTCTCCTACCCCCTTTTTGGTCCCCTTTCAAAATCTATCGACCCATTATGTAGATGGCATTGCTATTTTTTATTATTGATAGGATGGTTTCAAATGCTGTAGCAGATGTTTTATATGGTATTTATACTCAACATTTCAAATTCTCTTCTTTGTGGAGGATTTTCTCTGGGAGCAAGAAACTACTTAAAGAAACCATTTAATTTGTACTCTAATGAGTCCTCTGAGGTGACTAAGGCAGAGTTATTATCAGTGATTCTCTCTGGAAAACAAAATTAACATGTGAACATGTGGAGAAATGAGTGACTTAAGCAGGACTCCCCCTCCCCCCTTCAGAGGAGAGATGGTAAAACACTGGGTGGAATTCTCCTGAAATAAGACCTCTTCACAGAAAGAAAAAGCTGGTTTGTGGGGGTTATTGAAGCTTTTTGAGTCATAATGAAATCCAATAAGCCTCCAATTCTATTTTTCCTTATGTGAAATGTCACCTTTGTCTACCTATGAGATAAGATTATTTCCCCATCTTTACAAAACTCCGCTATGGTTACAAGCAGCCACTAGTTTCCCTTTTTTGTTAGATATTCTTTTTTCTTTTTCCTTGCCAGTGTGTGAAAAGGCACCCATATGAGATTATGCAAATATATAATATGGTCCTTGAAATTATTTGAAAGTTGCAATAATTTATTTAATCAACCTCAATTCTTTCTGTTATAGGAGATTATATGTAAAAAAAATCAATCTGTTTTCAGATCCAGTCTTTTTGGGAAATGAATACAAGGACAAAGACAGAACTGGTCCTATGACCAACCAGGATTAATTAGAGAAAACTGGGGATCAAGAGCATGGACTGAATGCAAAATTTGATCCTATACCATGTATAAAAGGAAGAGTCTAACGTTCAAATGTATACTACATCATTTAAGAAGTATAAAAGAGGCAATTATTTATACAATTTAAAGATAGAAATACCTTTGTCTCTATTATTAAGATATTCCAGATAGCCCCAGAATATTTCCAGCAAATATATTGCTCATATAGAACTGTCCACTAGGCACTTGAAACTCTTGTGTAGGATAACAAAGGCAAGGAAAATATTGTCATGTAAATATTACCTTACAAAATGTATTTTCTCATGAAAGAAAGTATAAATAAAATTTTGATTAATCTATTAATTCTTCAAAAACACTTTAGAATGCTTATATTGCATCAGGCAGTTAACTAGGCATTATGTTATTTTTCTTTATTCTTGATAACCTCTCCCTTGAAAAATAGATTTATGGATGCATCAATAGACATGGACAATAAACAAGGTCTATAAAGGAAATGACATATCCACACAGTGAAAAAAAAGAAAAAGAAAAAAAATGTATCCCAAAAGATTATTTAGTTAATGAGCTTGGGTGACTGGGAAGATGGTGGTACCATTAAAAGAAATGACAAAGTCAGGAGAATAAATAACTTATGAAAGGGCACTTGATGAATTCAGTTTTGAATATGTTGAATACGAGACCATCACAGAACACTCAGATGGGGTTGCCAGTCAGTGCAGAGTACAGGATCACAGTTGAAAGGAAAAATTAGGTTTGTATGCCCAAATTCAGTCATCATCTACCAATATGTTAGCTTAATTCAATGCTTATCAATTTTGCCTTTTCTACTTAAATGACTGTAGAAGATAAAAATAAAATTCAAAGTGCTCAGCATACCTGGAGGAAGGAAGAAATAAGTATTCCTTCTAGAAGAAAAATGGAAAGTTTCTCTGTAAAGTAGTTGATGAGTTGTCGTCCCATTCCTTTCTCAGATCTGAAGTACTACTATTCCTCCAGGTTAAAGCAGGGGGAATATGAGGAAAATTAGAGAAGCCTCTGCTATTCTCTGAAATTATATTTTATTTTATAATCATTCCGAAGTTAGGAAAAAGAATAATAAAAGGTTTTGTTTTGGGTTTGCTAAATGTGGTAGTTAACATAAGAAAAACCAAACCAAACCAAACAATCCTGCAAAATATTTAAAGCATGATGCTACCCTAATTTCAGCATCTTCTTCCACTGGCTCTTACTAATTTTTGTCATAAATAGCCTATTATGAGAGACATGGATATCTACTGAAATGTTGCCCATCTATTTTATTTATGTTTTGTACATTCAGATTTTTTATTTGTTTGGTTTGGTTAGAGAAGCATCAATCTACCCACAGGGCTCTCTCTCTACAGAGACTTCCTGGATTTTCCAAGAAGAAAAGTCTTAACCTAAGAGCATCTTTAAATGAGCATGTACATGCTTAAATGAGCATGGAGCTCATGAATTGTGCCATGAAAACAGAAAGATTTGAGTTCTCATCCAAATTTTGTCACTTAATAATATGTGGCTTAGACAAATCACTTAACTCTTTATAAACTCTTATAAACTCTTTCATCATATATAAAATCAAGACAACGAAGGTCCCCTAAGGCTTGCTATAGCTCTTAAATGAGATAGGCCAAAAACTACTGAGTTCTGTGGTTCCACATTGTAAGCAGCCAATAAATAGTATATCATCATTGTTGCAACTAACCTTGACTTCTGCAGGCAAAATATAAAGGCAAATTGGAAAATTGATGCAGACAAAGACAAGTAAAAAGAAGAAGAGTAAAGGATGAGAAAAACAATGATTCTAGCAAGTCAGGGCTTCTACATGAAGATTCTTTGTGGTTTCACCCCTCTTTCCCTCTTTCGGGATTAGGCCCCTGTTCCATCAATTCCTGGACTGCCTCTGTTTGGCCTGTGTCCTTGAACAAGTCACTTTAGGCACATTTCTTATTTTTAAAATTATGCAAATTAATCCGATGTCATTTCCACCTCCAGAATTCTGATTGTTATGTGTATTGCTTTTTTTTTTATAATCTTTCTAAAATTTAGCTCTGAGAATATTATCAGCTGCTCAATGATATGAGCAGATTCTCTGTCATCTACATTGAGTTTAAAAGATCTTGTAGACTTCCTTTTTTGATCTCCTCTCCCCTCACTGTTCTCACACATTCTCCAGTCCAAACATAGCATTGCACTTGTTTTATACCTTAGGTTTTTGCACATGTTGCTTCTTGATCTATCTGATAATTTCTTGGGTCTTTCAAGGATTCTACTTTTCTAAAGCCTTGCCTAATCCAATAAAACAAATTTGTTACTTATCACTTCATATCACCACTACGTCTTTTACAGAGCTTATTATTACATTAATCATACCATATTGTAATTATATATTAGCTTACTCATTTACTAAGTTATGATCTTCTTGAAGAATCTTAGTTGTAGGGTCAGGAAGAGAGGAATGTTAATGAACAAGACCCATAAATCAATTGATAGCTGCTTGCCATTCATTAATCAGTACTCAATAAATGTTTGATGAATTAAATATATATCCTCAAATGCTTTTTATGCTCCTTGGTATTCCTCATATCACAACTTTGTTATCATACTCTCAGATTAGTGGCTTAATAACCACTTGTTAAAGGTTTGGAGTAACTTTTAAGTTTTTTAAAAGAATTTTCTATTTTAAGCTAAATTTTTCCAAAAATATGCACCTTTATCTCTGGAACAATCAGTGTCTAACAGGATGTCCTTCAGCCATACCTGTTATGACCAAATAATAATAGCTAACATAGGGTAAACATTTATCATATTCTAAGCACTTATTTTTAAATTTCAGAATATGATGGGGATATAAACATTTTGGTTACATAATTTGCTTTTGTACAGTTTGAGTCAAAGTTATGAGTGTGTCCGTCACACAGATGGTGGTGCGTTGTACCTTTAGGTGTGAATTTAGCCATCCCCTTCTCTGCCCTCCTGCCTGCCTGATTTGTGTTCACTTTTACTTCCATATGTGGATGTAACTATTGATCCATTAGTTCCAATTTAGTAGTGAGTACATGTGGTGTTTGTTTTTCCATTCTTGTGATGCTTCACTTAGAAGAATGGTCTCCAATTGCATCCAGGTTGTTACAAAAGGTATCAGTTTTTCACGGCTGAGTAGTACTCCATGATATGCGTATATGACATTTTGTTAATCCACTCATGTATTGATGGAGACTTGGGTTGTTTTCACATCTTTGCAATTGTGAATTGTGCAGCTATGAACATTTGAGTGCAAGTGTTTTTTTTTTATAAAATGTCTTTTTTCCCTTTGGGTAAATACCCAGTAGTGGGATTGCTAGTCTACTTTCAGTTTTTTGTGGTGTATCCATACTATTTTCCATAGCGGCTGTATTAGTTTGCAGTCCTACCAGTAGTGTATAAGTGTTCCTTTTTCTCCATATCCATGTCAACATTTGTTGCTTTGGGACTTTTTGATAAAAGCCATTTGATAGAAGCCTAACTGGAGATAGGTGATATCTCAGTGTTGTCTTGATTTGCATTTCCCTGATAACAAGAGATAAGAGATGATAAGAGAACATTTTTTTTCATATGTTTATTGGCGATTAGTCTATCTTCTTTTGAAAAACTTCTGTTCATGTCTTTTGCTTACTTTTAGAGTTGTTTGATATTTTCCTGCTGATTTGCTTGAGTTATTTGTAGACTCTGGCTGTTAGCCCTTTATCGGATATATAGCATGTAAATGTTTTCTCCTGTTCTGTAGGTTGTCTATTCATTCTATTGGTTGTTTCCTTGGCTGTGGGATATCCAAGCACTTCTCAAGGTCTATAAAAATTAATTCTCACAACAAACCTGCAATGTAGCTACCATTTTCATCCCCATCGGAGAGTTGTATGCAACACATAGAGTTTAACTTGCTTAAATTCATACTGTTAGTATTAACATTTGTGATGCTAAGATCTAAATTTAGAAAGTCTGTAGATGATGGTTGTACTCTTAACCACTATGATACACTGTCACTAAGGTAAACCAACCTATAGTAACCTGAATAAGTAGTAGTGGCTTAGTAGTCAGTCACCATTAATGTCACACTTTTACTGCCTCACAAAAAACCAAGGAATCTTTCCCCATATTTTACTGGTTATCATCTCCCACATTCTTAAATATGTTTATCCTGTGAAGGAAACGCCTAGAATCTAAGTTGTATGTTTTACATATGCAAATTGTCAAATATTCTATCCAGCATTCTTTAAATTATTTGCTTCAATGTTTGTTGCTGTCTTTAAAAATTAGCACAGAAATGATGATTATATTCATCGCCACCAGCTAAAAAGCTTTGGACTCTTAGAGTGCTGCTTGAGGGATTTTGTAGGTTTTCTTTTTTCCATTAATATTTAAGCTCACGCTAAGGCAGACAAAACTGAATACATAACAAATAACCATCAAGGTTAGTCTTTATGGGTCAAACATAATGACAGCCTCAATTATTAAAATTCACTGCAACTGAAGGCAATAAATTTTACTGTGAATATTTTCCAAGTTCTTCTTCAAACTTGCTTGTTTCCCAGTTTTAATAAACTAACTTTGGAATTGTATTCAGCAGTAGGATAGCATTTGGTTTTAGCTTCTGATTCCCTTAGAAAAATCCCTAATCTCCTGGGTTACTAGCAAATAATCTCTAAGTAAATATGTGTTCATTTGTATGTCATACTATGAATTAGGAACAATAAATCCTGAGATTCAGGAGTGAGGTCAGGGTCTCTGACCCTCAGGGGGAAGAGCCAGGACCTTGAGTCCACTTGAGTCTGTTTTTAGGGCATCCCAAATACCCCAGCATCCCATGAGTACCCTGGAGTAGATGATCCTTTTTCTGAAAGCTGCTGAGATCCTCTAATATATGATAGGGCCTCTCCCTCCTTTTTACCTACCCTCAACCATATTCCCTTTCTTTAATTTTCACATATTTGTTCTTTCTTCTTTCTAATAATTCGTACAGGCTCTTTCCTGAAGGCAAAGGCAGGTTAAAATTGTCTCGAAAACTCTTATTATCCCACACAAGCCTGTTCTGCTGCTCTCAGTGAATACTGTGCCCCTTTTCAAAGTCTTGCAACCTTGGAGTGTTTATTTCTTCACGTGGAATTTGTCCTCTCACAGCTACTCCCCTTGCATACACGTCTTTAGACTGTCAAAATAATGGCAGATATTGAGGATGAAAAAGATTAATATCTAGATCTATGGCTAGGATGCAGGGTCTCCTGAACGTGGGATTTTCCCCTAGGCCAGTCTTGTGTCCCTTGTTGAGGTTCTTGGGGAAACTGCACATAGAAGAAAGGCTAGAAGACAAAACATTTTCGGCTGGGATCCCAAAGCTGTCCTCTGGGGAACCAGCCTATACCTTGATCAGAAACGAGCCTAAGAGCTGGAACGCAGGTGAGAAGGTTTGGATTCATGTAATTCTCATAAGAAACCTACAGTGTAGCTACCATGATCATTTCCATTGAATAGTTGAGATGAGACACATAGATTTTTAACTTGTCCTGTATTGAGAAAGGGTGAGAGCAAGAGTGAGAGACAGAGAAAGAATGAATGTAATTCTTACATTTGGGTATAGAGGTGATAGTTAAAGAGACAGATCTACCACCAAAGTTGAGCTTCCTAACCTCACAAGCTTGATCCAGGCTAGCTTGGCAGATGCATAATATCCATGCAGTCTTTGGGTAATCAGTAAGAAGTACTTTATAGAGGTGTACAAAGGAAAAGCTTTTGAAAGAATTAATTGCTCAGGCAGGTCACTTCTAGAGGACTACAAAGGCTAAAATGGAGTAGGCTTCTGTCCCTCTGCATTCAGGGTTGTAGCAAAAACCATGTAGCAAGAACACATTTTTAAGATGTTAAAATTGATTTACCTCACCATCCCCTAATGCAACTGGATGGTTTCTTGGGCTTTTTATTTCAGTTTGAAATGACTCCACCTGGGGCTGTGTTGTGTTTCAATTCACATACATTTCTGTTATTTCCTGGGTAGAAATGTTAAGTGCTAGAATTGTGTCTGGTGGATGGAATTCATCTAACGTCAGAAAACGAGACAGAACTTGACACTATGAGATTTGATACACACCCCCACACCC
>VSMD01007127.1:0-97177 GCA_008750895.1 Mirza zaza | reverse complement strand
GGGGCGGGGCTAGGCTGGGCTGGGCCGGGCTGGGCTGGGCTGGGCTGGGCCGGGCCGGGCCGGGCCGGGCGGGGCGGGGCGGGAGCGCAGTGGACTCTGAGGACGCGAGGGCGGCGGGCGGGGCGGGGCTGGGCCGGGCGGGGCGGGGCGGGAGCGCAGTGGACTCTGAGGACGCGAGGGCGGCGGGCTGGGCTGGGCTGGGCTGGGCCGGGCGGGGTGGGGCGGGAGCGCAGTGGACTCTGAGGACGCGAGGGCGGAGGGCGGGGGGCACTGGGCAGGGCGGGCCGTGCTGGATGGAGGCGGCGCCAGCTCGCTGGGTCTGCAGGAGCTGGTGCACGTCTTCTTATTCCTGGAGGTCAGAGACCTGCTCTCCGCCGCACAGGTGATCAAGGCTCTGGTCCTAAGGCTCACTGTATCTGTCCCTACCATCGGCTATCTTCCCAGCCTTGTCCTTGGCCTTCACCTTCACACTGGCTCTGGCCCTAGTTACAGCCTTGGCCCTAATGCTGACCCTCACCTAACCTGGTTCCAGCCTGGCGCTGGCCCTGGCCTTTCCTTTGACCTCAGCACTGCCCCTAGTCATTGCCCTGGCCTTGGTCCTTACACTTACCATCACCTCCACCCTGCTATCTTCATCTGTTCTCTGTTGCTTATAGCAGAAAACCTGAAACTGGGTGATTTATAAAGAAAAAGAATTTATTTTTTACAGAAACTGAGAAGTCCAAGGTTGAGGGGCTGCATCTGAGAGCCTTCTTTCTTGTGTGGACCCTCTGAGAGTCCCAGGGCAGCACAGGAGGGCATCACATGGCCGGGGCCTAAATGTGCTCGCTCAGGTCTTGCTCTCATAACTCATCCATATCCATACATGAGGGCAGAACCCTCATAACCCAATCACCTCTTAGATGCCCCACCTCTCAATACTGCCACATCCAGGGTTATGTTTCAACCTGAGTTTCTGAGGAGACAAACATTCAAACTATAGCACCTGCCCTAGCCCTTGGCATCACCCTCATTCTTGCTTGGATCTCTCCTTTGTCTTTAGTCTGGCCTTGGATATTGAGCTTGCAGGTCTCCAGCCTACTGCAAAGCCTTGGTAGTTGACCTGACCTTCCCCTGGCCTGGCCTTTGCCCTGGCCCTCAACCTTGACCTGAACTTGACCCTTGCTGTCAACCTAGTCTTTGCTCTGGCTGTTATATTTGCCCTTACTCTCCCTGGCTCTCACCCTGAACTTGAGTTTGACCCTGTTCCCTACCCTCAGCCTGGCTTTGCCCTCACATTGGCCCCCACCCTCACCTAACATTCATGCTCACCCTGACCTTCACAATGACCCTCAGACCCCTCTCCTCAAGTCTCTCTCATCCTCAAGACTTCCTCTTTGACCCATATACTATTTGAGTTAATATATATTTAGTTGTCATGTCTATGTTCCTCTTGACTATGACAATTTCTGAGACTTTCCTGGTTTTTGATGAACTTTAAATCCCATATGGTTTCACTGGAGAATCTTACCAAATATTTAGCTAAGAAAAAAAATATCAATATTTGCCCAATTAGTTATTTCTGGTACTCTTAATTCCTTTGTGTAGATGCAGATTTCCCTCTTGTATCATTTTCCTGATACCATTTTCTAGTGTGAGTCAGCTATTGACAAATTCTTTCACTTTTACAGGTCTGAAAAAGTCTTTATTTTCGAAAGGTATGTTTGCTGGACAAAAATTCTGTTAATAGATTTTCTTTCATTATTTCAAGCTATTACTATCAAGTCATGAAGATATTTTCCTATGTTTCTATACTCGTAATAGTAATCATATTCTTCTTCTTTTTCTAATGTCCTTGCTGGATTTTAGTATCAAGACTATTGCTGATGTCACAAAATAAGCTGAGTGGGCTTTTCTCTTCTCTGGGATCTTGGAAATTTCTCTTTATTAAATGATTGGCAGAATTTAGCAGTAAAGCTGTCTGGGCCTTGAGATTACATCATGAAAACAGATTCAATTTCTTTTCTTTTTTTTTTTTTTTTTTTGAGATTTTTCCACTGACTTGGCATCAATTTCTTTAATAGTTTTAAGACACTTGTTTTTTTTTTTGCTTTTAAAAAGCTGAATTTTTCTATGACTTTGCCCATTTTACCAAAATGTCAAATTTATAAGTGTAAAGTTATTCCTAATATCCTTAGTCTTTTTTTTTTTTTTTTTTAAGACAGAGTCTCACTTTGTTGCCCAGGATAGAGTGAGTGCCGTGGCATCAGCCTAGATCACAGCAACCTCAAACTCCTGGGCTCAAGCAATCCTGCTGCCTCAGCCTCCTGAGTAGCTGGGACTACAGGCATGTGCCACCATGCCCGGCTAATTTTTTCTATATGTATTAGTTAGCCAATTAATTTCTTTCTATTTATAGTAGAGATGGGCCTCTTGCTCAGGCTGGTTTTGAACTCCTAACCTTGAGCAATCTGCCCGCCTTGGCCTCCCAGAGTGCTAGGATTACAGGCGTGAGCCACCGCTCCAGGCCATCCTTAGTCTTTTAAGCTCTATTCAATTCTAATATATATGAGACCACATTATTTTAGGTACATACAAATTTAGAAAAATTCACAAATGAATTATCTTATCACTAGAATGTGTTTTCAAAGTAAAGCACAATTGTGAGGTAAAAACAAAAACAATTCTATGTGTTTACCCCTGTTAATGCTATTTACTTTAAAATCTATTGTTTGATATCAAATAACTACACCAAACTTTTGGTATGCATGTTTTAGATTTATCTCTTGGAAATACCACATAGCTTCATTTTTTTAAATCAAGATAATCTTTGTCTCAGCTAGAACATTTGTTGTATGTATA
The DNA here is from genome assembly GCA_008750895.1 of Mirza zaza. Lineage (NCBI taxonomy): Eukaryota > Metazoa > Chordata > Mammalia > Primates > Cheirogaleidae > Mirza > Mirza zaza. The sequence goes on along the minus strand of VSMD01007127.1, from coordinate 94,336 downwards.
TCTAAATTACTAATATTTTTAGTTAAAACTATCATTTTACTCTGTGCTACATATTTGTAGCCTCCATTGTATCAGGTATTATTATTCCATTTTTCCTCATAGTTTTAAAAGTTGTATAGTCTTTAACTTTGTAATTACTAAGCATCCTGGATGTACATAGTTCTTTTTTTTTTTAAAAAGAGACAGAGTCTCACTCTGTCACCCAGGCTGGAGTGCAGTGGCACAATCATAGCTCACTGCAACCTCCAACTCCTGGGCTCAAGTGATTCTCCTGCCTCCTGAGCTAGGACTATAGGGATGCACCACCACACCCAGCTAATATTTCTTATTTTTTGTAGAGACAGGGTCTCGCTATGCTGTCCAGAAACTGGTCAACTCCTGGCCTCAAGCAATCCTTTCACCTTGGCCTCCCATAGTGCTGGGATGACAAGAAGGAACCACCACGCCCAGCCCAGAGTACAGTACAGTTCTTTTAGTTTTGTTTTTGGTTTTTTGTTTGTTTTGAGACAGGGTCTCACTCTGCTGGCCAAGATAGAGTGCAGTGGCACGATCATAGCTCCTGCAACCTCACACTCCTGGGCTCAAGCCATCCTCCTGCCTTAGTCTCCTGAGTAGCTGGGACTACAGGCGCACGCCACCATACCCGGCTAATTTTTCTCATTTTTGTATAAACTGGTCTCACTCTTGCTTAGGCTGATTTCACGCTCCTGACCTCAAGTGATCCTCCTGTCTCAGCCTCCCAGATTGCTAGGATTACAGGAGTAACCCACTGCACCCAGTCCAGAGTATACTTCTATTAACAATATAGTCTGTGTCTGGTGCATCCACTATCTGGAATATCCGCAGTCTGTTTCTGTTGTTTGTGCTGTTTATGTTCTTATAGCCTCATGTGCCTGGTTATCGTTGTACAATGTACATTGTTTGCAAGTTTTTGTAGAAATAATTTAAGGCATCAATTGATAACCACCAAACGAGCTTTTCATCAGTTGACCATATCTTATTTAAACTGTTTCAAACACATCAAGCTTAGGTATAAGGCTGCCATTTATGTAGAGGTGAGAGCTACCAGAAATTAACGAGGCTTGACTAGAGCTTAAAATCTGCAGAAGATGTGGCTGGAGAAATAAACAGGCCAGAGCATGAAAACATCAGACTTTCCTGAAAGCAAAAACCAGGTTTCTTGTGTTTTGTCATCCCACTAAGTGCTGGAGGCCAGTGGCTATAGCAGTGTTAGTTACCTCTGTATCCTCAGTGCTCAGAGAGTTAATCCACATGAAGCATAAGACAAACATTTTAACAATAAAGGATTGCTAAGAATACATTTTTCTAGTCTGTTTTTATCTATCCCTGAACCAACATCACACACTGTCCTAATTAAGACATGACATTATGGTAAGTTTTGGTATCTGATGCTGTAAGTCCTTCCATCATCTATGCTTCTGCTTCCTTCTCTTGGCCCTTTGCATTTCCATGGATTTTCTAGAATCATTTTATCAAATTATTATAAAATGAGGGAAAAGCTGGCTGGGATTATATTGGGATTTATAAAATTAATAAATTAACTGCAGGAGGGCTTATTTCCTTATTGACACGCTGCTTCTGCTCAACCTCATCCCAAGGGAGTGCGTGCTGGAACATCAGCCTCCTGTGCAGAGGGTCTCCTATTGGACCCCCAGCATGAGCCACCCCTGGGCCTCCAATTCTGTCCACCTCACTTCCAAATGAGTGCTCAATCACACGAAGGACACAGGAAGCCCTGTGGCTGTGACCCCCCAAAAACGAGGGTCATGAGATGATGCCACCTCTGCCATTTCCCTTGATAGGAATGGAGAAGGAGCAGATATAAGGCAGAGCCACTTGGGTTTTTATAATAAATCTTAAATCCTGAACTAGAGTGTTTAATGTCTCTCAGAGTAAAAACAAACCAAACCTTCCTTCCCACTTGACTTTCTATCATGAGGACATATCACTCTCTGCACCAGTTCTAACAGGAATGTCCTTGACCAGGAGGCAGAGCCTGGGAAACCCACACCAAGGCAGGCATGGCCATTCTGTGTAGGCAGGCCCTAAACGGCAGTGAAGCTCGCTGTTTCTGATGGCTAAGTCAGTAGCACAACAGATGTGAGGCTCACTGCACACAGGGCAGGCTGTGGGGCTCCTCTGCTGGTCTGGGCGTCCTCATCACCTTGACTGGGAGTGTGACTTCTGTCTCCTTGAGACCAGCCCTTATGAAGGCTAAGGAGCAGGATGAGGTGTGGAGTGGGCCCAGTGTGCCCATGGGAGGCCTTGGAGGGCTGAATCAGGCAGGTGGCAGAGGAAAAAGTGGCTTGGCTGATCCTGAGGGGCAGGCAGGTAAGACCAAGGCCAGTGTCTCACCCCTCCGGAATAAAGGGCTGAATCAGCTCCGGATTCAACAGTGACTCCTCAAGAGGCCGGTCCACGTGGAAGTCATGGACGTGGGGGGGCCCTGGGTGGGCCTTGGGGGCCAGTCCCCCTGGGCGCTGAGGAATCGGCAGCTCAGATGGGTGGGCAGGCAGAGGAGCTGTGAAGAAGTACTGATGCAAAAGGGCCTGGGGTGGCAAGTAATGGACAGCAGAAGGAAACCAGTCACCTCCCTGTCCCCAGCCTCTGGCCAAAAGCAACTGGCTGACTCACTGCTTTAGCTCAGGGGTCCTCAAACTTTTTAAACAGGGGGCCAGTTCACTGTCCCTCAGACCATTAGAGAGTGCACACTGTGGCCCTGGGACGAGTCGGCTGCTAAGCAGGACAGGCAAAAACACCCGGAGGGCCAGATAAATGTGCTAGGCGGCCCACATATGGCCCACGGCCGTAGTTTGAGGACGCCTGCTTTAGCTACTCATGCATTCAGCTGGCTCAGCAAACCTCTCCTGAGTGTCTACTATGTCTGGAGCACAGTAGTTCCAGAGGCTGGGGACACAGCAGTTAACAAAGCAGACAGAAGCCTGCCTTTTCAACATAGGTGGGTGTGGGGAATAATAAACAAGATGAAGTAAAACACACAGCAGTCAGATAATGACACAGTAGTCGTCACTCTATGGCAAAGAGAAAGCAAGTAGGAGAATGACGAATACTGGTAAGGGAAGGCCACCTGAGTGACATTTGAGCAAAGATCCGAGAGGGGTGAGTGAGCAGGGCATGAGGCTCCAGCGCAGGAACAGACGTGCACATGCCCCAGAGGGTGTCCTGGTGTATCCCGGGACATGCAGGAGGCCCTGGGCCTGAGGAAGAGTGAGCACAGGGGACAAAAGCAGGCAGGGTCAAGAGGTGATAGCACTTGAGCACGCAGCACCTTGGGCCACAGGAAAGACCCTGGCTTTTCCTCTAAGTGAGATGGAGCCACAGGAGGGCCCGGGCAGAGGATGGGTGTGTTCAGCTCTGCCTGGACAAGGTCCCTCTCTCTGCTAGGTGGAGGAGAGATTAAATGGGATGAGGGAGACACAGGTTCTGGGAGGCCAGAACCTGTGTCTGGAGAGAAGCCAGGAGAGAAGCGGTCAGAAAGCCTGGGTGCGCGTGGAGGCAGAGCCCCCAGGAGCTGCTGACAGCAGGGACTGAGGTGGCGTGCATAAACACCGCTGCTGTGCTGAGAGGACACAGGCATGCCTGAGGGTGAGGCCCTGACGCTCATCAGCCTGTGGCTCCTGTGGTGCCCACCATCCCCACCGGCCTTCCAGCCACAACCGAGTCCTCCCCTCTCGGCTGCTGTTCCCCATTCCTCTCTTCGGTGAAGACCTCCTTGGACACCTCCTGGTGCCTAAACCTGCCCTCCACCAGAAAGCCTTGCTTGGCCCTAAAGTCAGCCCTGCCCTCCCTCCCAGGGCTCCCACAGCCTAGTGGCATGCCCTCTTACAACCTTTTAGGCCTGGCGCTACCTCACCACAGGGGACGGGAGCCCCCTGGAGGCAAGTCAGCTTGTTCACCCCCTGTGACAGGGCCCAGAACAATGCCCACCATGTGCCACGTGCTCAGTAAATCCTTACTAAGGGACTGAAGGGATGACTCCCCATTAACTCTCTTGCTGCATCTGCCACATGGCCTGAGGCAGCCCAGGAGCCAGCACAACCAGACACATGCTCCCCTGTAAGGTGGGCATGATCCTCCAATAGCTGCCCCCAGCCCCTCGGGGAACGCTGGGGATGTCCAGTGGGGCCTGCTCACAAGAGGCACAACTGCTCTGAGAACTCTGTGCCCTGGGATCTGGGAGCAGCATAGGCATCCCAGACACCTGGCTCTGGTTCCTGCCTATCACAGGTGCTGAGCGTTGCAGACTTGATGGGGTCATGTGGCCACCGGGTGCAGAGTATACTGGGGGGCAATGGGAGGGGAGCTGAATAAGCAGAGACCATGGCCTCTCACCCTACCTGGGACGCTGCGATGCGCTGGTGAGGAGGGTAGAGGAGGAACTGACCCAGCAAGTCCAAGGCCTGAGGAGAGGCGTCGGGCAGCACCTCCTCCAGGGGCACAGGCGCCTGCTCCTTAAAGGAGATCTTATTGTAGTCGGGCAGCTCAGTGATCTCCTGGGGGGGGCAGGGGAGGAGGCATGTAAGAATGGGCACTCGCCACTCCCTCTGCCACCAGCTCTCAGTCAATAAAATACTCTCATGTTCACTCATTGCTCCCCACTCCCACTCCTGGCATCATTCATTCACTCATCCACTCATCCATACATTCCTTCATCCGTCCCCTCACCCTCTCAGATGCTAGCTCCGTGCCCAGTTTGCTGAGACACTGTGCATGTGTGTGCTGGAGTGGGAAAAGGCAGAGGACAGGACCTGCCCCACACCCCCCAAAGTATGGCAGAAAGGAGGAACCTCTGAGTTAGACCAGAACAGTGGTCCTGTGCGTCCAGAAGGGTTGGGGCCCAGAGAAAGAAGGTTCAGGGGGAGGGAGCAGTCACTTGTTGTTGGGATGTGCAGTAAACCTGCCCCCAACCCTCCCCACAAAGGGCCCCTGCAAACCGGCCAGACTTTAGGGCTGGGGGTGCCCAAGATGCGAAGCACACAGCAAAGCTGTTCAATGTCGTTCTCGCCTGGGAAGAGGGGGGACCCATTCAGCAACTCCCCCATGATGCAGCCCACGGCCCTGTGGACACAGAGCCCCAAGCAGCTCAGAGATCTCCCACCATAGGACACATACCTCCCCATAGCACCCAACACCTCATTCCAGGGCAAGGCCCCCTCAAGTTTCACTTCCAAGGGCACAGTCCCCAAACAGTCAAAGCCCCAACAGTTCTGAGACTTCTCAGAGCCTCCCACTCTAGGACACATAGCTCGTCTGCACTTTCTGGAGCAGATCAGCAAACCAGCCCCACATCTCAGACCTGTGGGCACTGCCAACCATACTTCCCCGAAAAAGGCTCAGAACCCTCCCATCCAGGGACACAGGCCTCTGACCACTCAGAGATATCACATCTGAGGATCTAACCCTGCACAGACCAGCTCAGACCCTCCCTACCTTGAGGCTCAGACCACCTCCCCACCCAGCCCAGAGGCTTCCCACCTGGGACCACCATTTTCATCCCACCTGACCCACACTCAGCTCAAAAATATCATGGCGAGGAACACCAACCCCAAATTGTTCAGAATACCCCAGTCACGGAAGACACCCTCAACCTAGAGCTCCCATCAGGGAAAAAAGATGCCTAATATCTCAGAGACCTCAGGGCCTAGCAGAAATCTAAAACCCACATTACCCCATCCCCACCACAGGGGCCTCACCATAGGTCGACTCCCTGGTCATACTGGCGGGCACCATACAGGAGTTCAGGGGCTCGGTACCACCTGTGAGGAAGATGGCTGGTGGTCACAGCCAGGCCACTGGGCTGAGAGGAGGATGCCCCAGAAGGTTACCCCAGCTCAACACCAGCCCCACAAGCAATGTCTGGACGGAAGGCCCAGAAGCATCTCTTTCCCAGGGAAAGAGTTGGAACAGATCCAACCTTTCCTACCTGGTGGCCACCTGGTGTGTGTAGAGGCGGCTGCCATCTGGGGAAAAGACTCGGGCCAGGCCAAAGTCTGCTATCTTGAGCTGGCCTGAGGAGCTGATGAGCAGATTGGCAGGTTTCAGGTCCTGGGGATATCAAAGAAGGCATCAGTCTCTCAAATCTCACACAGGACCTTGGGACACCAGGAGCTTGGCAGGCTGACCACCCGGGTCAGCCACAGTCCCCACTGCCTTCAGGGCCATGCCCCAGTTATTTACCTGAAAGCCCTGACCACCTCTGTCTCCCCTCTGACCACACCTTCTTTAAGCGCCAGCCCCACCCTCAAGCCGAATCAGTCCCACCCGTGGCCCATGCTTGGACTTACCCGATGCACGATGTTGTTTGCATGGCAGAAGGCAACACCCTTGAGTAGCATCTGCAAGTAGCTCTTGACCTGTGCCTGGGCCAGCGGCCTCTGGGCATGGCGCACTACCTCAGCCAGATCTGATAGCATGAATTCAAAGGCCAGCACGAAGCCTGCACCATGCGGGAACACAGCCTTCAGCTGCACCACCTGAGGGAAGGACATCCTGTTAGCCCCAGACTCACATCGCCAGACCCTCTCTGTGACCCCAAGACTCCCAATCAGTGCCCTGAAAGAGGACCAAGCAGGCAAAGAAGGTGACATGGGACCTGAGCTCAGAACTAGAGAGCTCAGTGTTCACATTGCTCTGCTCTCCTGAGACAAGGCGGACCCCTACTCTAACTTCATGAACATTCAGGGAAAAGGCCTAAAGAAGGTCACTTAGTGGCACTATCTGGTCCCCCAACCCAGCCTACCCACTCGAAAATCATGTGGCTGGACACACACGAGTACAGATCTATTTCCTCTAGAGCCATTAAATCCCAGCACCAAGGGAAGGGCACCAGGAATCACTTCTTTCCCAGTGCTACAGCAGCTGGAGACACATCACACACACGGAAGCCACCACTGTCAGAGGGGCCAGGCTGCAGAGCAGTGAGCTAGGAGACAAGGACTCTAAGGAACTCACAACACAGGGAACAAATGATTAACAAATACATGAATGAATGGGATATGTTCAGGTTCTCATAAGCACAGGATAGAAATACAAGACAGTAGTGCGATTCTGAGTGGGTGGAGAAATGGATAATTTATTTAGATGCAGTGGGGTCAGGGAGGGGCTAGACAAGAAGCCAGTTATATAGAAATCTGGGAGGAAGCTACGGGCAGGGGGAACAGCAAGTGCAAGGCCCTGAGTCCAGCACAGAAGGAAGCTGGAGGGACATAGAATGTGAGGTCGTTTCGGGAAAGGATGTGTCTGGTCTGCTCTGTGCTCCCAGGGCCTAGCTCGGTGCTGGGCACTGGAGAGATGCCTAAGAATCTGTGTTGAATGAGGGAAATGGGAGAGGCCGGCTGGAGGTGGGCACACAGTGATGGTGCTCTAAGTGTGAAGAGAAGTCAACAGGGATATTTGAGCAGGAGAGGGGATTATTTGTATTTCTCGCAGAGCCCTCTGGACTGTGGCTAGGGAAAGCAGTGGAGACACTGCTGCTGTTGTTCTGATGAGTGGTGACAATGACCTGGGCTGGGGGCGAATCTGGAGTATGTTTTAAAGATAGAAACTTCAGGACTACTGATCCACCAGATGTGGAGACCATGTCACCAGTCTCTTTATGGATCTCTCTCCACCAATCCCACACATGCTTTCTGGAAGCCCTTTTATTTTCCTTGAAAATTAGCTCTGATTTCTCAGGTAGTAAACAATCATTTTACAGATCAAAACACAAGCTTATGTTCACATAAGACACAAAATTATAAAGAAAGAACAAAAGAAAAATCCTACCACCTACAGTTAATCTCAGAGTGTATTCCATGAGGCTTTACAGCATGTAGGGTACACAGAGATACACATATATATGATATTTTCAAACAAAACCAAGATGTCACAGAGTTTTATAACAAGGTTTTGTCACCAAATATATCATGAACATCTCCAGAGGACAAGGAACCTAAGTCAGAGGATGGCAGAAACCCACCCATGTCACTTTCCAGGGAGTTGCATATGTTCCCTACTCTAGCATGGATCAGAGAGCGAGCACCATAAGAGAGTACTGACGCTGGGAAGGGAAGATGTCCCTCATGCCCACAGTCCTTCCTGGGACCCCAGCCCAGCACAAACCACACCAGGCTGGCCCTGATGCCTCTGTTAACATTACCACACTTAAGTTCTCAGGAGCCTGGCTGGAGCTGGTTCTTCTGTGTGTCACCAGTGCCCCGCACAGGGTAGGGCCTACTGGAGGCCCCAAAGGAAGAATGTCTGAACTCCTCAGACTGGGCCAAAGCCTCCACTGGCCAGCTGATGGCCCATGAGCTGTTGACTTAACCTCCTCCCCTTGCCTAAGAAAAGGAGACCGTGAAACCTGCCTTGCAGAGCAGTAAAGAGGAGTCAGTGTGACATGCTTACTTAACATGGCCTGCAGAACACACGGGGAGCTCAACAGGTGCTACTTATCACTAGAAATCACTAAATATTTTGAGAAAACATAAGTTAGTGAATAAATGAGTACATAAAGAAATAAGTGGGTAAATGAGAGAGTAAGGAATGGAGTAATTAGGTTAATGAAGGTGAACAAGTGGGCACAAAGGAGCAAAAATAGGCGTTAGGAGGCAGATGGATGAGCGGAGTGGGCGAGTGACAGAGGGGAGGGTAAGTGGGTGAAAGAAGGCATGAGGGAGCTGAAGGGGGGCGAGAACGCGATGCCGCGCAGCCCCCTTCCCCACTCACATATGGACTGTCCTCGATCTCCTGCAGAGCCTTGATCTCCCGCAGGGCCTGGTTGGGGATGCCATCCTCCAGCCGCCGCAGGGCCACTTTCTTGAGAGCGACTATCTCGCCAGTCTGCAGGAGAGAACTGAGACCTTGCCAGCCCACCCGGGCGGGGAAAGCGGAAGGGACGGGGCGGGAAAGGCGGAGGGGGAGCGAGAGAATCGCACCCGGGCTGGGCCACAGGCACTCCTCCCTCCCCGCAGGTCTAAGACTAGTTCTGCCCCGGGGTAAACAGGGGCGTGAGGGGAGGCGGCGGCGTCCCGACCGCTGTGCGGAGGCAGGCGCAACCCCCTAACGCCGTCCAGGAAACGGGCAGGTCTTAAAAGCTGGCTGAAACCGAAGCAGTCTGGCTAGCCGGGCGGCAGGAGGAGAGCGCGCCCTCCCAGCGCCGCCGACCCCGTCCGGCCTCACCTCTACGTGCTTGGCCTTGAACACGATGCCGTGGGCGCCCTCCCCGATGCGGCCCAGAATGCAGTACTGGTCCATCCGGGCGCCGCCGCGGCTCGGCGCCGCCGCGGCTCCGTGCCGCGAGAGCTCCGAGTCCCGCCCGGTAGCCACTGCCGGGCGGGGCTCGCGCCGACGCGGCTGCCTAGCAACGGAGCCCGCAGCAAATCGCCAGGGCAGGGGCGGGGCCGCGAGGGCCACGTGACCGAGAGAACAGGCAGCGTTGAGTCAGGGGCTGCCGCCCGGGCTTGACCGCGCCTTTCGTAGCCCTTCGCCGTCACGCCGCAGAGTGTTTCATTCAGCACAGGTCAACCCCGCTCCGAGAGAGCGCGCCAGCGGCGCGGGCCACAGAGAAATGGCTCCCCGGGCGTCCTCTCCGCGCCGACCTCACGTCACGTGACGAGTGGCGCGCGCAGCCGGCGGGGGCGGGCGCCTTTCCCGGGCAGGCCGGGCGCTCCCCGCTTGTGTGCCGGCTGTGACTACGCGCAGGGCCTTGCTCTAGCTCTGACGCCCGGGCCCAGTGGTGATGGAGAGAGACGGCCGGGGTTGGGCCTCTCATCTTGGGAGGTCATCTGGCAACGTGTACCCAGAGCTTTTAAAAAGGGCATACTCTGGCCCCCAAAGGGCAAAAACCACAAGTGAATTAAATTTCTGAAAATTTCTGAAAAGTTGCTCAGCTTCACGTAATAAAACAAATGCAAGATAGATTTACAATTTCAGCCGAGTGGTGGTGTGCGCCTGTAGACCCAGCTCCTTGGGAGCCTGACGCGGGAGGATCCCTTGAGCCCAGAAGTGGGGGGCTGCAGTGAGCTGTGCTCATGCCACCGCACTCCAGCCTGGGCAACAGAGCCAGACCCCATCATACTACATAAATCGGTCATTCACTCGTTTATTCATTCCACTTCTGTGTTAACAATTGGAGAAGAATGGCTTGATGTCCATACAAAGTATTCGCCCTATTTGATGATAGTAGAGACCAGAAAATAACCCCAATGCCCAGTGGAAGAATAGCTGAATAAGTTGACAGTGCCACACAATGGAATAGTTTACAGCTACTAAAAATGGTGAGAACTGGTAACAGTAGTGGAGTGGGAAAAGGATGGTCTTCAAAAAGTCCTGCTGGGTTATTTGAGTTCATATGGGAGAAAAACGTATTTTGACCCCACGCTTCACACCATATACAAAATTGATTCCAGATGGACTGCAGATCTAAATATGAAAAGTAAATAATAAAGCTTTTAGAAGAAAACAGAACATCTTAATGACTTTGGGTTAGGTAAAGATTCTTTTTAGGTTACACAATGCACTAAAAAGAAAACAAATATGAGAAATTGGACTTCATCAATAGTAAAAATGTGTGTTCATGAAAAGATACCATTAGAGAGTGAATAGGAAAGCCATAGAAAGGAAGAAGAGAACTGTAATACATATATCTGACAAAGGACTCATGTCCAGAATTTATAAAGAATTCTTATAAAACAATGAAGAATCATCAGACAATAGAAAAAAAAAAAGGGCAAAACCTGGAACAGACATTTCACTAAAGGAGATACCTAAATGGTCAATAAACTTTTGAAAATATCTGTATTTAACTTCTCTAGTCATCAGGAAATTTCAAATTAAAACTAATACAAAAACAAACAAAACACATAATAAAATATTACTGTAAGATGTGCAACGTTTGGGGCATGGACATGCTTGAAGCTCTTACTCGAGGGGGGAGAGGGGCATGGGCAATATAAGTAACCTTAACACTTGTACCCCCATAATACACTAAAATAAAAAATATATATTATTGTAATCACCAGAATGGTTTAAATCAAAAGATAGATAATACCAAATGCTGGCAAAGATGTGGAGCAACTCCCATAAATGCTGATAAGAATGTTCTTACAATGACTTTGAAAAACTGGTATTTTTTTCTACTGAAGATGAACGTACACATGTGTACACACACACAAACACACACACTCTATAACCTAGTAACTCCACTCCTGGAAATTTAACCTGACAGGAGTGTACATATATTCACCTCAGAGCGGCACTCTTTGTAATAGTCTGAATTTGAAAACAATCCAAATGTCTATCTATGGTAGAATGGATAAATAAATTGTGGAATATTCACAATGGAGTGCTATATAGTAATAAGAGTAAACAAAGCATCACTATTGACAACAACATGGATGAATGTCAAATACAATGTTGAGTGAAGAAACCAGACTAAAAAGAATACTTACTGTATCATTTATATAAAATACAAAATTAATCTATGGTAAAAGAAATAAGGAACATAGTAAACCTTGGGGAAGTGCCTGGAAAGGGGCACGAGAGGGCTTTGGGGAGCTGTTAGCAGCTAGACTTCCAACTTGTGCCCTTTCTGTATATTTATGATGATTAAGAAAGATGATGACATATGCAACATATGAATACATTTTCTCTTTGAAGAAAAAAATGTGTATATACCACTTTTAAAAATGTAAGTAAAAAATACTGCATCTTTCTTTAAGCATAAAAACCAGCTTCCACTTAGTCAAGTTTTACTAGCTAGTTTGATGCCCCAGGAAAGTTTCAACGCAAATGCCTTTTTGCTTAACTAATTACTTTCACTTGACTAAAATTTACTCCCTTTCCCACACATAAGACCATTGTACAATTATCAAATACTTTATGAAGTGTCATTTTGTGCATCACATCACAACAGAAAGACTAGTATGATTATGGTAATATGGGAGTCATTCCACTGTCCTCTTGAAGAAATGCTCGAAGGAGATCATCATCTCAATTGACTCAGAAAATTCAACACTCTTTAATGACGAAGGCAATCAACAAACTGGGAATGGAAGGAAATTACCTCATATAATAAAGACCAAATATGAAAAGTCCACAGCTAACATCATATTCAATGGTGAAAGACTGAAAGTTTTCCCTTTATGATCAAGAACAAGTCAAGTTTTGAGCTTTCCCTGGGCAGCTTAAAAAAATAAAAGTCAAGGATACCCACTTTTATTTAACATAGTACTGGAAATCCTAGCCAAAGCAATTAGGCAATCAATAAATATCATCCAAATTGGAAAAGAGGAAAGAAAATTATCTCTGTTTAGAGACAACATGATTTTATATGTAGAAAACCCTAAAGAGTCCACAAAAAACTGTTAAAACCAATAAACAAATTCAGCAAAGTAGCAGGATATAAAATCAACATGTAAAAATCAGTTATTTTACACACTAAAAATAACCAATCTAAAGCATAAATTAAGAAAACAATCCCATTTACAATAGTATCAAAAAGAGTAAAATACTTAGGAATAAACAAGGAGGCAAAGGACTTGTTTGTTGAAACCTACAAAATGTTGCTGGAAGAAATTAAAGTCAAATAAATGGAAATACATCCATGTTCATGGATTGAAAGACTTAATATTGTTAAGATGTCAATGCTATTGAAAACAATCTACAGATTTAATGCAATACCCATGGCTTTTTTGAAGAAGAAGAAGAGGAAGAAGAATTAGAAAAATATCTTTCTGAAATTCATATGAGGCCAAGCATGGTGACTCATGCCTATAATCCCAGCAATTCAGGAGACTGAGGCAGGAGGATCACCTGAGGCCAGCAGTTTAAGACCAGCCAAGGTAACGTAGCAAGACCCCATCTCTACAAAAAAAAAAAAAAAAAAAATTAGCCAGATGTGGTGACATGTGCCTGTAGTCCTAGATATTTGGGAGGCTGAGGTAGGAGGGAGAATTGCCAGAGCCCAGGAGTTGGAGGCTGCAGTGAGCTATGATCACACCACCGCAGTCCAGCCTGGATAGCGGAGCAAGACTGTCTCAAAAAATAAAAATAAAAATGAAAATAAAACTCATGGCCAGGCACAGTGGCTCATACCTGTAATCCTAGCACTCTGGGAGGCCAGGCGGATGGATCATTTGAGCTCAGGAGTTTGAGACCAGTCTGAGCAAGAGTGAAACCCCATCTCTACTAAAAATAGAAAGGACAACTAAAAATATATAGAAAAAATTAGCCGGGCATGGTGGGGCATGCCTGTAGTCCCAGCTACCCAGGAGGCTGAGGCAGGAGGATTGCCTGAGCCCAGGAGTTTGAGGTTGCTATGAGCTAGGTTGACGCCATGGCACTCTAGCCCAGGCAACAGAGCAAGACTCTGTCTCAAAAAGAAAAAGAAAATGAAAACTTATATGAAATTTGAAGGGATTCTGAATAGCCAAACCAATCTTGAAAAAGAACAAACTTGAAGGTCTTAACTTTTCCAGATTTTAAAGCTTACTACAAGCTACAGTAATCAGAACAGTGTTGCACTGACATAAAGACAGACCAATGGAATAGAACAGAGAGCACAGAAACAAACCTTCACATACACAGTAAAATAATTTTCAACAAGGATGACAACACCATTCAATGGGGAAAGGACAGTCTGCAATACATAGTGGTGGGAAAACCTGCAAAAGAATAAAGTTGGTTGTTTATCTTACACCCCATACAAAATTAACTCAAAATGGATTAAAGACCTAATTGTAGGAGCTAAAAGCATAAAACTCTTAGAAGAAAACATGGGAAAAGCTTCATGACATTGGATTTGGCAATGACTTCTTGCCACAGGCAACAAAAGTAATAACAGACACACCGGATTTCTTCAAAACTAAAAGCTTCTGTGCAAAACAGGACACAATCAGCAGAATAAAAAGGTAGTTCATGGGAAAGGGAGATGGAAAAACCGACTGAGACATGGCTGCTGCTTCCCAGCTGTAGGTCCTGGCGTCGTCCACCACGAAGGCCTACCTTCTGGGCAAGGGGACTGGGCGCCCGACATCCGCCTCTCAGCTTCTGCTGCAGCCCGAGCCTCAGGAGGAAGCCGAGGCCGCAGCTGGCCTGGGGCCCTGCGAGGGCTGCTGAGTCCGGTGACTGCCCTGTTCCTGCAACGGGCCTGCGGGCCGGGATAGTGGCCCCCTTCCTTCTCGGCGATGGCTGGTGAACCGTGAGTGGGGACTGCTCTGGCTTCTCGCTAGGCGGGCCGTGGCCGGCGTGGGCCCCCAGTTCGCTTCCGGGACCAGCCTGGGGACCAGGAGCAGTGACCGAGGCCCGGTCCCGACCCTGTGCCTGCTGCTCAGCGCTGTCCCTCTGGTGCCTGGGGTGGCCAGGCCTGGGGCGTAGGATGCCACCCCTCCTGCTCCATGAGGGTGCAGAGCTTGGCAAGGGCGCGCCAGGGCGTGCTGTCCGGCTCTCTGCGGGAACAGGATGGTCAGGCGTCAGGCAGGCGCTCAGGTTAACACTGAACACCTTGCTGTTCCAGGTGGTGGATTCAGATAATGCCCCAGAAGAGCCGGGCTGCGAGCAGACGGGGGAGGAAGGGCTGGCAGGGGCAGGGAGTGACGGTGGGTAAACAAGGGTGGGTGCTAGGGGTGGTGGTCTCCCTCTGTCTGGGGGTAGAGATCAGTATCTCTGTAGGTAAAAGGTTAATACTCATGTTCATTCTTATCGTTTTCTCACACTTTCAAATAGTGTTTGGGTTAGAAATTCTAACAAAATTCACATGATTTAAATAAAAGAAAAAGGTGTCATAATGCAGACAATTATACGATTTAAATATTTTCATGTTTTGCAAATATATAAGTTTATGGTTTGTATAATATCATTAAGTATAGGAATACATTATGTAATTATGCAGAAGTATCTTCCATTCTTGGGAATGGGAAGCCTGTGTGCTAAGTATACACATTACATTTTCAAACCCTATTTATATTTTGTTTTGGGCTTGTGTTTAGATAGTGGCAGGAAAATACTATTTCTTAGCTGATATTTGTTTGTGTGTGGCAAGTCTCTTGAATAGTTTGACTCCTGTGGGGTCACATTCTGAAATGGGTTCTTGGTGGGCTCATGGAAAGCACAGCAGTAAATTCTCCTTACCTCCTTACAGTCCCCAAGTAAAAGCCCTGAAAGACAGGATTATAGAGCAAGAGCAAGATACAGGTTTACAGAGTGAGAGCAAGATACATTCACTGCAGACGACGAGCAGATCCCTTGTCGCGACAAAAAGGCCTTGGTTATGGTCTGGGTTTTGTTTTATAGTGTCTGCATAGGGACTTCCCCGTGGCTCAGACATCACCATGGAACCTCTTTGATGGGACTGTTAGAAGTTATATGACCTGAGTCTTATCGTGCATGTAGATCTCCCATGAGCGTCTCTGAAAGCCAGTTGTTCTAAGTCACTTTCCAGACTCTATCGTACCTGTGCTGCTTGGCCCATGGTCTAGAGAGTCCTCTGCATCCTTTTGCAGTTGGTGCACTAACGTTCTGATTGGCAGATTCGTAGGGTGTTTCTTCCTCCGGTAGGTATGGCAGTCACCCACCTTGACCACAAGAAGGGCTGGAGGTCCCTAGCTGTCTACCTAACACTTCTTTTCAATAAGTTGCTCTCTAGGCTCTGAGAATTTGGCCACAGAAAGTGTACTTTAGTTTTCTTACTTGGTGAGTTTGTTTGGTGTTTGTTGTTTGACCATTGATCATGGAATTTTAGAGCTTGAAAGCCCTTTATTTGGTCCATGGCTATCCTTTCAGAGTGAGGACTTGGGGACCTAAATAAGGGGGAGGGGCCAAGCAAGAGTGAGAACATGTGCACTCTCTCCAGACCCTGCATTGTCCTTTCCCAAACTGTCTGAGTTGAGAGAACAGACACATCTGGTTGTGACTCTCAACATTATGGGCAGCACAAAGTGAAAAGTAAAAAGAAGGAAGGAGGGGTTCCCTAAAATATTCCTCTTTCCTAGGTAAATTCACCCTCAAAGGAAAACAATTATGGAACATTTTCCTAAATGTGAATTTAAAATAAGTCATATTCTGAAAATTTGAAATCTTACACTAAAATCAGTAGCAACTGGTTGAGAGGTATGTGGTGTTAATTTCAAATAATAAGTTTCAGAATCAGTGAATTACAGCTTTAATTATGTGAAGAAAAATAATTTGGGTAAGGTCAAATTTTCATAAAATCTAGAGGGTTTGTGTGGCAAGCATATGGGAACATGGGCACATGCTGAAATCTTCACTAGCATATTTAAGAAGGGTTGGTTTTGTTTCATTGGTAGTCTGGTAATCCTAACTTTAATCTGAAGTTCCCCATGTTCCTGTCTTTGAGTCTGAAAATCTTCTAGAACTGTAAAAAGGGAAGGAAGGAATATTTGTTGAGCTACCACCACATGCTGGACATTTTGCTAGGGGTTTCACACAAACGCCCTATGAGATGATACCATTCTCAATTTATGGGTGAGGAATCTCACATTTGAGAGGTCACAACAGTTGTTCCAGGTCACTGAATGAGTTTGGTTTGGAAACCTGGGGTACAGAAACACATGTGGCTCCAGAGTATGGAGGGGCTGGCAACATTCTTCACAGCTGAGAGCAGTCTGAAGGGATCTTAACTTGCAGGTGGGCTTCTGAAACCAAATAACCTCTATAGTTGTATAAATGTCAGAGATTTGGATTAACTTCTTGGGACCTCAGATCAGACCCTGAAATTATGTATTTTTAAAACAATGTTTCTGCTGTTAGCTTGTGTTTTGTTATACACTCCTGCTAAAAATAAATACAGTCATGCATCATTTAACAACAGGGATATTTCTGAGAAATTTATCCTTACGTGATTTTGTTATTGTATAAATATCATAGAGTGACTTACAAAAACCCAGATGGTGTAGCGTACTACACACCTAGGTTCTATGGTATAACTTATTGCTCCTAGGCTACATACCTGTACAGCATGTTACTGCACTGAATACTGTAGGCAGTTATAACACAATGGTAAATATTTGTGTATCTAAACATATCTAAATGTAGAGAAGATATAGTAAAAATACAGTATTATAAACTTATGGGACCACCTTTGTATATGTGGTCCATCATTGACTGAAACTTTATGGGATGCATGACGGTAAATAAAATAAAAATAATAATAATGGAAAGCCAGGGGACAGGAGTAGAAAATGGTGAGAATTCTGGTTATTTTAAGTCTTGTGATCAGAGTGTGACTGAAGATGCCTTCACCCAAAAGCCAGAGAGGCCTCAAGGGACTGAGTAATACCTAAATCTTTCTCTCACATTACCTTTAGAAAATTGCTGATGTGCATTCTACATATGGTCAGGTAATCAGTGTTAGGATGGGGAACTCAGTAGGAGCTCATGGCAAGGGAGGAGAAAGAATTCTCACACAACGATTAGGATAGAAAGAAGTAAAGGTTTATTTTACTTTTTCCCAGAGAAGGGAAAAAGGGCACGACACAAGAAAGAAAGGAGGGAATGCTGGCCCCGAAGCCAAGCAGCTCTGGGGCTTTTATTTGGGGGTTCTAAAGGGGTAAAGAAAATTTATGGCTGTAGACTAATTAGCAGGATATAGTTGTAAGATGTCAGGGCATCCATTTCTCTTGTTTTTTATTGGCTGTAGACTGATAACTGGAGGCAGCTGGCAGCCATTTCGCTCTTTTTTTTTCCTTCTTTTGGAGACTTGCTTATCAACTTCTTTGGAATGTGGTCTTATGGGATGGGTCTTCCTTTTGTCTGCTCAGCTCCTTATAATTGCTATAAAAACATCTCTGCAGGTGATCAATTCCTGAGAGAGCTCATGTGATTAATCTTAAAGACATGAGTTAAGGTACATGCTGTTACTTAGAGACTGCAGGTTAGATAATTTATTTTTCCTTATTAGTTTATTAACAAGGCCATCCTATCAGTCAGTATGTCCATAGAGTGGAATTTAGTAATATGGGAGAGATGCAAAATGATTCATGAAGACTCACATATTCATGCTCCCCTGGGCTGAACACGTCTACCAACACAGAATTCCATTTCCTCACTGGCCAGCCTCCTCACTGTCAGCTTCTCAAATCTAGGTCTTATTTTCTGATAGCATCTTTTTACCTCAAAGAATTTTGAGTAAGGGATTTTTTTCCTCTTCAGTTTTATCCCAAATGACACAATAATACATGAAACATGATTATATTTTTTTAAATTTAAGCAATGAAGAAAAAATATATAAAGTTTTCCTTTACCTTCACATGGCAATCTACCTACCCTCATAGGTAACCACTGCTGGTTTATTATTACTATTATATACTTTTTGAGACAGGGTCTCACTCTGTTGCCCAGGCTGGAGTGCAGTGGCCTGATGATAACTCACTGCAGCCTCAAACTCCTGGGTTCAAAGGATCCTCCTCCTGCCTTTGCCTCCAAAGTAGCTAGGAGTACAGGCCCATGCCACCATGCCC
This sequence comes from Mirza zaza, assembly GCA_008750895.1. Classification (NCBI taxonomy): domain Eukaryota; kingdom Metazoa; phylum Chordata; class Mammalia; order Primates; family Cheirogaleidae; genus Mirza; species Mirza zaza. Next base: position 75,839 of record VSMD01007127.1, on the reverse strand, counting down.
ACCTAATTATTTTATTTTATTGTAGAAACAGGGTCTCACTATGTTGCCCAGGCTGATCTAGGAGCACTTTAGATTATGATCATTTTTTAATCCACTGTGTAAATTTTTTTTTAAATATAAGAATCCTATTTAAAAATGTAAGCAAACAATAAATAATAAAAGAATTCTCTTGATTGGAGCATGTTGGCAATGCAGATAAAACTGAAAAGCAAAATTCTGGCTATAAAACTTGCATTAACACTTTAGTTGTTTGTCTCAGTGAATAAAGCAAAGCTTCATCAGTCAGTGTTCTCACTAATATAGAGTGGAGAGGGAAAGAGGGATCAGATGCTCAATAAAAAGTGGGCGGGGTTCTATATGCAAACTACTACACAGATAATAGGCACTCCATGTGATGTGTTAAACTTATTTATATACACAGGGGGAAACGGAAAAGTAGCTTCCTTTCAATGAAACTACTGAGCACTTGATTCTTTCTGGAAGTTCTCTGGATGTTTTCTGAGTTTTTTATTATAATTTTTTTTTAATTCAGAATATTATGGGCATACAAACGCTTTAGTTACATAAATTGCCTTTGCACCACCCAAGTCAGAGCTACAAGCATGCCCATCTCCCAGACAGCACCACACCGTTAGGTGTAAGTTTACCCATCCCCTTCTTCCCCCTCCTACCTACCTGACACCCGAAGAATCTTGCTTCCATGTGTGCACATAAGTTTTGGTCAATTAGTACCAATTTAATGGTGAGTACATGTGGTGTTTGTTCTTCCATTCTTGTGATACCCCCTCTGCCCCCCCACATATATACTGCTGTCTCCGGATATTGTTGTCTTTCTTAAGGTATAATTTTAAAAGAAAATGGATCAGAGGAGACATAGGATAAGATTCTATTCATACTCTAAGGCAGCTTTACTAAATAAGTATTCACTTTTTAAAGTTTCATTGATACTAACAATATTTAAGAGAACCTGTTTCCCCACACCCTCAAAATAACTGGATATAATCAGTATTTTTTTAAGTTCAAGAATAAAAAATATCTTACTGTTATTTTCATTGCATTTCCCTGATAAGTAGTAAAGCTGAGGTCTCATGAGATGTTTGCAGTATTTTTTCTAAGTATTTCTTATTCACATCCTTTGCCCATTTTCATATTTGATTATTTTCATTTTCTTTTAGATTTGTGGCAGCTTTTTATATATTATGGATTGATAGCCAAAATATATAACCTCCAACCTTTGCAGATGATGCCTACTCTATTCATGTTGCTTTGCAGAAGTTTTAAGTATTTTAATGTTAAATAAAGTTTACCAATCTTTTTTTAAGGCTTTTAGGCAGTGTGTCTTTTCCCCTCCCCAGTAATTTTAAGATATTCTTTACTCTTTCTTAATTTTTTATAGTTTTTATTATGCTTGTCTCTTTAATCTACCTTGAATTTGTTTTGGGGATATAGCATAAGATAGGGATCTATTTTTATCCCAATACTTTTTATTACATATTTTCCCCATTAATTTGTTACTTTAAAACTTTTTTAATTTTTTTTTTTTTTTTTTTTGGTAGAGATGGATTCTCACTATGTTGCTCAGGCTAGTCTTGAACTGGCCTTAAGCAGTCCTCCCTCTTGGTCTCCCAGAGTGCTGGGATTACAGGCATGAACCACCATCACGCCTGGCCTTCCACATTAATTTGTAATGGTACTCTTTTATATATACAGTTCTCATATATACTGTGGCCTGATTCTAGCCTCTGTTCTTTTTTATTAAACTTTTTTGGTCTATGCCTGTGTCTGTGCACACTTTTTTAAATTACAGCAGCTTTATAATATGGTTTGGTGTCCAGTGGGATAAGTTCCTCCTTAGTTTCCAAACAGTACTCTCATAATATGGCTATCACCACCTTAAACTAGACATCAAACTTTGCCTCATTAAAGAGTGAGCCAACAGGATATTATGTGCTTCCTAATGTGATGCAACATGATAGACCCAGGATTACCTATTAAGCATTGTAGCCAAAAATGTTTATCCTAGATCTAATCAAGCCTTGAGATCTAATTTTAGTTTTACAAGAAACACAGGTGGATAGAAGAACAAGTTAAATGACCCTAAGGAAACAATCTGACAAACCTTGAATGTGGGACTTTCTACAGACTCCCCCTTCAGCAAGTAAATGTTATGGAAAAAAACAGGTCAAGTGGGCAGGTGGGGTTGGGTGGTGGGGAGTAACCTGTGGTAGGTTAAAAGAGGTAAAACAGCCAACTGCAACACAGTCCCTAATTAGTCTATAAAAGCTACAAAAGGTCCATGCCTGAAGAAACCAGCTATAAAAGACATATTTCGGGAGACTGGAGACATGTGAATATAGACTAGGCATCTGGTGATATTAGGGAACTGTTGTTAAGTTTTGGGTATGGTCATAGCAATGTAACTCCTGTAGGTGAATGATCTTATTTTAGTGCTGTGGACTGAACTGTGTCCTCCCAAAATTCATCTGGTGATATTAGGGAACTGTTGTTAAGTTTTGGGTATGGTCATAGCAATGTAACTCCTGTAGGTGAATGATCTTATTTTAGTGCTGTGGACTGAACTGTGTCCTCCCAAAATTCATCTGGTGATATTAGGGAACTGTTGTTAAGTTTTGGGTATGGTCATAGCAATGTAACTCCTGTAGGTGAATGATCTTATTTTAGTGCTGTGGACTGAACTGTGTCCTCCCAAAATTCATCTGGTGATATTAGGGAACTGTTGTTAAGTTTTGGGTATGGTCATAGCAATGTAACTCCTGTAGGTGAATGATCTTATTTTAGTGCTGTGGACTGAACTGTGTCCTCCCAAAATTCATATGTTGAAGCCCTAACCTCATTGCAATGGTATTTGGAGATGGGGTCTTTGGGAGGTAATTGGATGATTAGATTCAGTCATAAAGGTGGAGCCCTCCTGATAGGATTAGTCCCCTTAGAAGAAGAACAGAGAGAAATCACATTCTCTTTCTATGCTGTGTGAGGACACAGCAAGAAGCCAGGATGAGGGCCCTCCCCAGGAACTGAATCAGCTGGCACCTCGATCTTGGACTTCCCAGCCTCCAAAACTGTTTGGAGAACAGAAATAAGTGAAATAAACAAACTGACAAGTAAATGTCTGTTATTTAACCCACTCATTGTGTAGTATTTTGTTACAGTAACCTGAGCAGATTAATACATCTAGGAAGATGCATAAGTTAAAAAATTAGTGTTGAACACTGTAAAATGGTTCAGTAAATACATACCCTGTATCTTATCCTATCAATTTATCTACCTCCCTACCTATATAGGAAGCAACTATGGCAGCGCATCAACTGTTGAATCCAAGTAATGGAAACTTGTTCTTGCATTGTTTTTCTATCTTTTTCTGTTTGGAAATTTTCATAATCAAAGTAAACTTTGTTCTATAGTCTTACATATTTTAAAATTCTTACTGTGAGTTTGCTTGGAATGGCATTCAATTTCTAGATAAACTTGTGGAAAATTGATAATATTTACAAGATTGAATTTCTTTAATAGGGATTTCTTTAAATACTAAATTTCTTTAGGGAAAAGATATGTCTTTTCATTAATTTATGTCCTCATAACTTTATGTCTTTCAGTAAGTAAACCATCACAAGTTTATTAAGAGGCATTGCATAATTTTGGCTGCAACTGTGAATGGGTCTTTCCCCCCAGTACAGTTCTACCTGGTCATTGCTGGTGGACAGGAAGTTATTGATTTTGTGTACTGTTCTTGTGTCCTACCATTGTAACTAGAAGGTACAGCTATATCCATATTAAGGAATGCAAACTTTTTATGTTTTCATTAAACACAAACTTCTCAGCTTTTTTTGTTCACAAAGAGAGAGTATTTTAAATTATTGTGCACTATAATTTCAGTTCCTTCTTCTGGCTTCTAACAATATCTAGAGGCCTAATTTTGCAAAAGAAATCAGACCTCTTGTAGTCTTACCAAAAAGCAGAATCAACTACATCTGTGTACTTTTATTTATACCAAGGACCAAAAGACCTTTGAAATTAAAATCTCTTCTTTATTTTTGTCTGAATTCCTGGGCTGTGCAGTCTCTCAACACCTCAGTTTTTTAAGTGTAAAGGAGGCCTTATGAGGATTTATTAGCCTTCTGTTCAGGGTGAACCCTGGGAGCACTTTATGACTGTGATTTCAGGCTGGCCTGAAGGTGGTGAGTTATCTCAATTAATCGTCCACAGATGGTTACATGTCGAACTTCTTGTTCTACTTTCTCACGACTGCACTTGACTAGTCTTAAGAAAAAATTGTGATTTCAGCTAGGGAAATTTCCTGCTGTGTCTACTTCCAACGGGCTTTTAAAAAAATCAAGGTATACTTAACATATAATAAAAGGAAAGATCTTCAACACTAGTCCAATGGGTTTTAAAATTATATACACCTGTGTAACCACTGCCCCAAACAAGCTATAGCAGTGATCCCCAACCTCTCTGGCACCAGGGACCGGTATCATGGAAGACAATTTTCCATGGAAGTGGGAGGGTGGGGAGATTTCAGATGATTCAAGCACATTACATTTATTGTGCAGTCCAACCTCTCTGCTGATAATCTGTATTTGAGCCGCTTCCCAGCACTAGCATCACCGCCTCAGCTCCACTTCAGATCATCAGGCATTAGATTCTCATGAGGAATGTGCAACCTAGATCCCTCACATGTACAGTGTACAGCAGGATTTGTGTTCCTACGGGAATCTAATGCCACTGCTGATCTGATAGGAGGCGGAGCTTATGCAGTGATGCAGGTGGTGGGGAGTGGCTGTAAATACGGATAAGGCTTCACTCACTCACCTGCCACTCATCTCCTTTGTGGAGCCCAGTTCCTAACAAGCCAGGACCAGCACTTGTCTGCAGTCCTGGGGATTGGTGACTGCAGAGCTATAGGATCAATGGGCCTTTTAAAAATACCGTGCACACAAAGATGAGCATGGTCCCGTGCCAGCCCTCTATCCCAACCCTCTCCTGCTACATCCTCCTCCTCCCCTTGCGCTTGCGTCTCCATTTCTGACACCTCTTTGGCACCAGATCTTGGTTTTTGAAACTCAACTCTGGCTCTTTCACCCTGACTGAGTCAGATGGGACGTGCAGGCTGGCGTGGAGTCTTCTTCAGACAGGACTTGACTGTTCTCTATTGAGTTCTGCAAAATCTGCTGCACAGCCGAGTCGTCCCTGCCCTTGGTGCCAGCCTCCAGGCCCACCCAAGCAAGCCTCCCCGGGGGCAGGACAGAGCGTGCTTCATGCACTTCACAGTCACAGTCGCTGAGTCATCGGGTAACCACAGCAGCTGACAGCTGCCTTTACTCTAACAGCTTCTTCTACAGTTTTCTTTCCAGTTGTCAAAGGATAAGAAAGACACCCTTGTCTGACTCTCCCATTATCCACACAGTTAGAAGAAAACTAAAGGCATCAATTTCAAGTCACCTCCGTCACGAAAGTGCAAAAGCACTTTGCTCTTTATCTCCTGTTGTGGCTGGGAAGAAAATTCCTTGCAAAGATTTTTCTGGCTTTAGAAGAGAACTAGCTACCAATTCCAATATATTGGGTGATTTTTCACTCTTTTTGTTATAAATTCCTCCACATGTGAAGAGGTCCTACCCCACTCTTGGATCCCCACCCACTCCCTGTTCTCCATCGGAAAAGGGAGAGCAGGAATGACCAGAAAGCGCAGATCTATGTAGTTTTAAATTCTCACATGGTGGGAGGTTTTTCTCTATTCATGATTTTTTTCCCTCTTCAGTGATACCAGAGCATACATTTGGGCTGATTAGAGTGAACTCTCTGTTAATTTTCTCCTTTCATTTTTGAATGCACATTCCAGTGAGTGGTGAATTTTTTTTAACCCAAAGTTAGGGGCTATGTAAAAGGAAAAACGGAAGGCTAAACCAGGAATGAGTTGCGTACTGTCCCAGTCTGTGAGCGCTGTGACTGAAAGGTATTTTCTGAACTGTGAAGAAAACAAAACAGAAAAAACCCAGAAATCTGAGAGGCCCATAATATGGGAAATCAGCTTCCAGGAATAATAAAAGTTATTTATTTGGAAAAGAGGGTCTTGCTCTGTCAGGCTGGAATGCAGTGGTGTCATCACAGCTCATTGCATGCAGCCTCAAACTCCTGGGCTCAAGCGATCCTCCCGCCTCAGCCTTCCGAGGAGCTGCGACTACCGGTGCACCACCACACCCAGCTAAGTTTTCTATTTGTTTTGTGGAGACAAGGTCTTGCTATATTGCTCAGGCTGGTCTCAAACTTTCGACCTCAATCAATCTTCCCACCTCGGCCTCCTAGACTGCTAGGATTACAGGCATAAGTCACCACTCAGCTAAAAGTGAATCATCACTTAACAATATTTGTTAAAAGAAAAGCAATTATATGTTAATATTTAATATATTAACTTTTAGTTTGTGCACTATTAAAACATTTTTTAAAAGTATGCTTCTGACTTAAATTTAGTCTTCAACATAACATTAAAATGTATTTGTATATTTTATACAAATTTTTTATGTTATATATTTTTATATTATATGTATATTTGGAAAATCAAAGTGAAGAATTGGGACCGGGACCTGCTTTGTGGCCAGCATATCTGGCTTAGTGACCATGCTCCACCCTACCCCCAGTAAACTTTCCAAATGGCAAATCTAATCGTATCATTTTATCAAATAAAATTCTCTGCCTCATTTAGGGAATGTTTACTTGATTCTTTTTTGGACCATCCTACACATTTTTATAAGAGTAAAATTTATTTATGTATTTTATTAATAGTTTAAAAATTATTAAACCTATGTGAAAGTTATTTTAAGAAAAAAATCTAGGCCAAGCATGGTGGCCTGCAACCCTAGAACTTTGGGAGGCCGAGGGTGGAGGATCCCTTGAGGCCACGAGTTCAAGGTTACAGTAATGATCATACCACTTTACTCCAGCCAGGGCAACAGATTGAGACCCTATCTCTAAACTATCTCAATCTTTTTTTTTTAATTGTTTTTAGAGAAAGTGTTTTGCTCCGATGCCCAGGCTGGAGTGCAGTGGTGCAGTCATACCTCACGACAGCCTCCAACTCCTGGGATCGAGTGATCTTACCACCTGGACCTCCCAAAGTGCTCAGATTACAGGCATGAGCCACTGTGCTCAGCTTCAATCTTTTCCTTTATGATTTTTGCTTTCTTTAAAATCTTATTTAAGAATTATCTTCCTATTCCAATTTCATTCCCTTATATAAAAAAAGTGTAAATGTTTTGTTTTTCACAGTTTTGTCCTTAATTCTTCTCCAGTTTATTTATGTGTTTGGTGTGAGATAGGATATGTTATAAAAATAATTAGGTTTGGCTGTAAATACGAGATTTGGAAAGGAGTGGATTAGGCCAGATGCAGAGAGCCTAAAGTCCCAGCTACTTGGGAGGCTGAGACAGGAGGATCACATGGGCCCAGGAATTTGAGACCAGCCTGGGCAACATACTGAGACCTCGTTTTCAAAAAAAACGAAAAACGTTATAAAGCTATGTAGGTATTCTATTTCTCAAGACTTTTGAAAAGTTACTTTTTAAAATAAAATACATTTTCTCTAAGTTCTCTTTAATGGCCTTCAGCATAAGGTTGTCCAGATGCTTTTATCTTTTTAATCTCTCCTATGTCTGTAGTCATGTCCCTTGTTATTTATTTTGTGCCTTCTCTTTTTTCCTTCATCAAGTTTTGCCACAGGTTTGCCTATTTTATTACCAAATTTTGGACTGTTTGATCTATTATTTCTTTGTCTTCTATTTAATCAACTGCCACTCTTATTTTTTATCTCTCTTCATTTTTTTGGTATGAGTTTATTTTGCTTTTTTAAAAAACTTAAAATTGAAAACCTAGTTAATTTTCAGCCCTTTTTGCTTTTCTGACATGAGTATCTAAAGATAAATTTACATTAAAATATTGTTGGGAAGCATTCCATAAGTATTGTCATTATCATTCAGTTCAGTTCTCATTCTGAATATCCATCACAATTTCCATTTTGTTGCCTGAGATTTTAGTGTTGTTTTTAAATTTAAAAGTGGCTATAGAGGGTTTTGCTTTTCGAATGTGATATTGTTTTGTTCTGCTTTCTGTTACTGATTTCTAGTATAGTTGCATTGTGGTATATAAGTATGGTGTGTATGAAGTTGAGTCTTTGAAATTTGATGAGATCTACTTTAAGGGATAACATATGGTTAATTTTTGTTAATGTTTCATGTGTGCTTGAGAAGAAGGACTGTTTTTAAATTATTGTTTTATATTTGTTCAGTAAATCAAGCTTATGTGTGTGGTTCAAATATTCCTTATCCTTAATGGCTTTTTTACTTGCTTCATCCATTAATGAAGATGAGCAATAAGGTGATCATGTAATTTATGATCCAAACCAGAACATTTGAGAATGAAAATGGGGTAAAAACAACTAAGGTTATATAATTTCTTGAAATATCTATTGACTAATTGTTTCAATGTTAAGGGATGTTAAAATAATTCTATTTAAAAGCCATTTTAAAAAATAATATTCTAATAATTTCAAAACTCTTTATATTATCTGAACATTAAATATAGCATAAACAGGATAATTACGATTAGCTTAGTATATATATATTTTAGTCCACTTCTTAGCTGAATCTGCCTAATGCCAATGTCACTGGTATTTTTATGAAAACTATTTTTTTCAATAAGGTTTTATTGTTTCTTGTTTTTCAAGAGACAGGATCTGTGTTGTCCAGTCTGGAGTGCAGTGGCTATTCCCCTCTGCTGTCACCGTGCACTGCAGCCTGGAACTCCTGAGCGCAAGTGATCCTCCTGCTTCAGCCTTCCAAATAGCTGCACTACAGGCATGTGCCACCGCACCCAGACACTTGAATTTTTAAACTAAATTTAGAATGGCATTCACCATGTCTTATGTTTCACTTTTAAGAGAATGAACTTCCAAAGGTTTTGCTTTGACTTTGTAAACTGGATTTTTAAAAAAGGAACAATTATCTCCTTTTTTGGGAATGAACTTAATCTGATTTTCTATTTAAACCATTTGGTAATACTGATAAAAGATTGGCATCCTTTAACTGTTTTCAAAATTTTCTGCTCACAGAACCAGTACATGAACAGCCACTACTTCATTTTTAATATGTGCATAAGAAAACTTGGAATTAAGACAGAATGAAACTAATTTAAAATAACACTTTGCTTTAAATGAAAAATCATTCTTTATAGAATGATGTGTCCATGTACCTTCTTTACCTGCACATTTTAAATTATCTTCTGGAGCACTCTTCTTAAAATAACTATTATTAATAACTATTAAGTAGATGATGTTACTTATTTAGAAAGTTTGTCTTCCAGTGTTAACCTCTCTGGCCCCGTTGTAATGGTAATGTGAACAAACATTTTATGCAGGTTACTAGCTCATCATCAATTTTCTTGAGAAACAGAACTGTTTGATTTTTAAAATTAAACATGTACTTTCATTTTACTGAGATTCTTATTGCCACAGTAGTTCATCACTGAAGCCTTACAACAAATTCCTCACTAGTTCCCTTGGACTGTGGATGGGTCTGACTGTATTCTTATAAGGTTGTAGCCCTTAAGTCCCAGGTCTCAGGCATAGATAGGTCTTAAGGTCCTACTTTACGCAAGGGTCTTAGTGTTACCTCCCTACTCTACCAGGCCTTTGAGTTGGCCAAGAAACAGCCTTCCCTCATTCCTGGCATGATTTCCTGCTCCTTAGGGCAGTCGGTGCCTTCAAAACATGATCACCAGCCTGGTTTCTGCTTCTACTTTCGGCCCTGGTGGAATTTCCTCACTTTCTTTTCATCTGAGCTTGAAAAAAAGATATTGTTTCTTCTGTGTGAGATGGGAGTGATGTTGATGATAACATGAATTTCATGATATATGTAAAGCACTTGGAATAGTGTCTGACATATTACCACCACGAAAGTATTTGATGATATTTATTCTTTTATCCAGTATTTCTATGTATTTATTGGAAAGACTTTCAGGATTTCAAGTCCAATATTGGACTGGATGTGAAAGAATGTTCACAGCACATCTTACAGGTAATTTTATATTAAATAGGGAGGGGGGCATGGGCAATATATGTAACCTTAACTTGTACCCCCATAATACACTAAAATAAAAAAAAATTTATATTAAATAAATTTGTTTGGGTAGGTAATTTACCACTGTATTTATCTGTGCCTCCATAAAGCCACATAAAGAACATTTATCTATCTTAGGAAAAATATGGTGTATATTCATAAATGCAATAAACCCTTGAACAACATGAGGGATAGGAGTGCTGACTCCCCATGCAGTTGAAAATATACATGTAACTGTTGATTTTCCCAAAACTTTACTACCATCCTAAGCCTTATTGATAATAAAAACAATCGATTAACATATATTTTATATGTTATATGTATTAGATTCTGTATTCTTCTAATAAAGTAAGCTAGAGAAAAAGAAAATGTTAAGAAAATCATAAGGAAGTGGATCAGCATAAAAGGTCTTCATCCTCATCATCTTCATGTTGAATAGGCTGAGGAAGAGGAGGAAAAGGAGGGGTGGTCTTGCTGTTTCAGGGCTGTCAGAGGCAGATGAGGTGGAAGAGATGGAAGGGGAGGCAGGAGAGGCAGGCATCGTTGGTGTAACTTATTAAAAAAAAAATCTGCATATAGGTGGACCCATGCAGTTCAAACCTGTGTTGCTCAAGGGTCAACTATATATAAATTTTTGTGTAAGCTCATGATTCAGAAGTTTTAAGTCTAAAATCAGCAAAGGGATCTGGGTCACCAGTATTTACTATAAAAATAGCACAAAGTAGTTTTATTTTAAATTTTTTGAGAAATTTCATTTTTATTAACTACAAACATGATTATATAGACATGAAAATACATTCAAATATTTGGATACATTAAATATATTTTTTGTGACTTCATATGCTTTACATAAAAGTATTCAAAGCAGTATTATATAGTACTTGCTAATAAATACCAATATTTTGAATTTGACTTTTCATCAGAATTTCTGGGACACTTCCCAACTAAACATATTAAGCTTCCAGAAAAATATAAGATGACAACAAGCCTCTACATAAGACCAATCTGGGGATGAGAAATAGTAGTTGTCTAGGAATGTACAACCAAACTATAGGGTACATTAAAATTTAAACAATTCTTAAAATCCCCTTTCAAAAAGCATACTGACCATATCTAAATATGTATCTTAAGTATCTAAAACAAATATTTTTCTCCATTGTTGCCCCTTCCCACAAGCCTAGTGAAATGGATAGCGGGTATGTAGTGACGCGACAAGGTGCTTTTGGACGCTGGCATATGTGAGAGGTTTGGTTTGTCACACTTCCTGAGTAAAGCATTATTAATAGTTCTGAAACATGGACTGCAGCCTATATAATTGCACTTTTGTGGAGATTGTTACGTAGGCATGTAATTGTCACATAACGTTTAAAGACCTTTCCCTGGCCCCAAAATATTAATCACGCTCATTATAAAACAGTTAGGAAATACATAAAAGTATGGAAAAGAAAATAAAAACACCTATAATTTTACCACATAGTGATACCTACTGGCAATATTGTGGTGTGTTTATTTCCTTTTTTCTAAGCATATAAAAATATAAATATATACATATAAAAATGTATTTATATTGCTTACAGAATTTGATATCTTGCTTTCTTTACTGAATAAAATGGTCTTGAGTTGCTCTATCTTCCCTTTATATATTTTTCACAAGAATTTATGATATTAATTGCCAAAAAAAACTTTCATTGAATGGATATACCATAAGGTAAAATCACTTTAAAAATGGCATTTATAATTTTATAGCTTTTAAAGTTATACTTTGTATATTTATTTTGTATTTTTATAGGTTTTAGTTTTATTCTATATATTTTATATATTGATATTTATTTTGTTATATTGCATAAAATTTTAAAAGCTATAAAATTGGAAATATATATCACATTTTTGACAACCAATGCCTCTCAGCATGCAATTTAACTGGTACATCGTCTCTCTCAGTTTTCATAACTCATCAATAGCTAGGAAGGGCCACCAAGTTAGACACCCCAACACTTAAGGTCACATTCCTGAGGGTGCATCTGAAAGCAACAGATTCCATATTATGTCACACATGGATAACTGAAGGTCTGCTTGTAAAGTTCACATGCTGAACTCCTACAAGCTGTAAAACAGAGTTTATGGGTTTGTGATCCAACCTATTCCTATCGCAGTGTATAAAATGGATGTTGTTACCTAGAAGAGTAAGAAGAAAAAGTTGATGCATATTAAATATTATTCATTAGATTTATTGCTTACTAGAATCAAGGAAGCTTTTAAACTTTCAATTAGTCCAAAGAGAAAAAATAATTACCCAAAGTACATTATATTCATTGCCTAAACGATTTTGAATTTACTATTAATTAATATTAACAATAAATGATTAATTAATTAAATTCCCCATAATAATTTTTAATCAAATAAACTATGACAAAGATTGCGGTTTTAAGAGTGATACCTAATGTTTTATGAGATCCCAGGGGAAAGATTCTTAAATTATAACCTTTTGTTATATATAAATATAATTAAATAAAATGTCCTGTCAGAAGGGCAGAATATGGCACTAACATAGATATCAAGTTGGAAAATCACATCTGTTTCATAAATGTAATAATGGAATAAGTCACTTGCTTCAAAAAATTCATTCAGGCTATCTGTATTGTAAGTGTAGCCCAAGAGAGGCTCAAAACTAAGGCATTAGACCATCAGTTACAACATACTTAGATGTCTACATAATCTTTATATTAAGTATCTACCTGATCAAATAAATCATAATTTATCTGGTTTCTTTTTACTTTGATTCTTGAACTCAAAACCAGAAGATGGTTATGTCTGCACTGAACTTGTATAGACATTTTTTGTCATCATTCCCTAAATATTATAGTATAGTACACCACCTATTTATATAGCATTTACATGCATACCTGCCCATATACTTTAAATCACCTCTAGATTACTTATAATACCTAATGCAATGTAAATGCTATATAATCTAGAGATGATTTAAAGTATACACGCAGGTCTTTGTCCCAATAGAGGCCACTGTATCGGTGCTCTGGGACTTAGACCCTAGCTCGAGCTAGTCAATAAAACTCCTTTTGATGATTTCAAAAAAAAATAAAATAAAATATACATGCAAATGTGCATAGGTTATATGAAAACACACCATTCTATTTATTTTTTTATTTTTTGAGACAGAGTCTCACTTTATTGCCCAGGCTAGAGTGAGTGCCGTGGCGTCAGCCTAGCTCACAGCAACCTCAAACTCCTGGGCTCAAGCAATCCTGCTGCCTCAGCCTCCCAAGTAGCTGGGACTACAGGCATGTGCCACCATGCCTGGCTAATTTTTTCTATATATATTAGTTGGCCAATTAATTTCTTTCTATTTATAGTAGAGATGGGGTCTCGCTCTTGCTCAGAGCTGGTCTCGAACTCCTGAGAGCTCAAACGATCCGCCCACCTCGGCCTCCCAGAGAGCTAGGATTACAGGCTTGAGCCACCACGCCCGGCCCAAACACACCATTTTACATAAGGCATTAGAGCATCACAGATTCTGGAACCCATGGAGGGTGTCCAGGAACCAATTCCCCATGGACACTGAGGGACAACTATATGTTCCCAACCTGGCACACAAATGATGCTCTCCACGTGTTCTTTTTTTTTCTTTTCCCCCCGAGACAGAGTCTCGCTCTGTTGCCGGGGCTAGAGTGCCATGGCAGAGTGCTGTGGCATTAGCCTAGCTCACAGTGACCTCAAACTCCTAAGCTCAAGCAATCCTCCTGCCTTTTATTCCTGAGTAGCTGGGACTATAGGCACCCGACATGACGCCCAGCTAATGTTTTCTATTTTTAGTAGAGACGGGGTCTCACTCTTACGCAGGCTGGTCTAGAACTCCTGACCTCAAGTGATCCTCTCACCTTGGCCTCCCAGAGGAGTAGGATTTACAGGGGCGAGCCACCATACCCAGCCTCCATGTTCTTTATTCTTATACAACTGGAGGTATGGCCAAATGATTCAGAGACATGGAGATGAGGAACTCAAGAAACAACCCTTCCAGGTCTGAGGATGGAAATAGTCATTCAAAATTACAGGTCAATGTCATTCTGGGCTTATTTCTAGGACTCACACTCCTAAAACAGGGCTTCTTTTTTAGCTAATCTAACTGGTGCAAATTCATGAAAGAGAGGGAAAAAGAGATTTTAGCTATAGTGTATAACACTAGAAGCTGCAAAAAGCCAAAAAGTTATGACATTTGATCAAAATTCTCCCCCTAAAGACTTCCTTTTAAAAATCTGGAATTTATGAAAGCAAGTATATTTCATAACTCTTAGAAGCTATGCTCACTAATGTGGACAATTTTAAAGAATAAAAAGAGCCAAGAAAAATGAGCTTAGAACATAGTGATTTAGTCTTTTTGGCACTGTCTCATATGAGTATCTGTCCCTTCCGCAATACTTGAGCATGGTAGGGACCTAACACTCACCATGTAGCACAGCAGAGCCAAAGGACTCCCAGGCAGTCCAGACTGACCAATAATGCTGCTAACAGCATGTGACTTATAGTTGGCCCTTGATCTCATTTTTACTGAATGAGCTGTCCCTGGCACTGGCTTACTTTCTGACACCAGGAGCAAGTCTCCTAGTTTTGTCACATATAAATAACTAGATAATCTTATTGACAAAAGAAAAGTGTGTGATGATTTTCCCCTATTCAGAAATGTTCACCTCCACTGAACTTTTTAAAGAGTGTTACAGCTATTTACAGTTCACCAATCTACAGCTGACTTTCCCTATCCCAAATACCTGAAATCCACTCAGGCACAGAATGACAGGTACATTCATCAAATAAACAGACATCAACGTACACAGAAGCCTTTGAAATGAAAAGGTGCCCTCCACCAAAGCACAGTATTCTGACTGCTACGTTGAGTTATCCATTTGTACATGGTGTCTATTTTATGAAGAAAGTGGTGACCTCTGGACTTATAAAAGGCACAAGAACTGTACTGCTGAACCTGGGCTTTGATACTTACCGGGGCCTAAAATGAGGGTTCCACCTTGCTGAGCTGGGTCTCCTTGAAAATCAAAGAGAGGGCCATTCACTGCCCACCACAGGCTCCGAAGGCTTCCTGAGAGTACATTTGACTTTATGTGGGGGCTCTGTCCTGAAATATTGAAAATTGTCTTTATTCTTTTGATTTTATTTCTTTGAGACAGGGTCTCATTCTGTTGCCCAGGCTAGAGTGCAGTGACATCATCATAGCTTACTATAGCCTCAAATTCCTTGGCTCAGGGCATCCTCCTACCTCAGCCTCCTGAGTGTCTAGGACTACAGGCATGTGCCACCATGTCGGGCTAATTTTTCTGTTTTTTGCAAAGACAGATTCTTGGTGTTGCCCAGTCTGGTCTCCAACTCGTGGGCTCAAGCAGTCCTCCCACCTCAGCTTCCCCGAGTGCTAGGATTACAGGTGTAAGCCACTGCGCCCGGCCAAAAATTGTCTTTAGATGTTATCATTTTATATTTGATTAAATATTAAGAAGATAATGTATTTCTAGAAAACACTGTCTTTCTTGTGTCTCACCTTATTTTCTACTTGTTTTTTTTCCTTTCTTTCTTTAAATAATGATTTCTTAACTTTTCACTATCGATATTTTGGCCCAGATCATTTTTTATCCTGTGCAACGTGGGGTGTTTAGCAGCATCCTTGCCTTCTACACCAACTAACTATCAGTAGCACCATTTACCAAACTGTGACAACCAAAAATGTCTCTAGATGATGCCAAATGTCCCCTGGGAGAAGACAATAAATATCCTAATTGAGAGCTTCTGCTTTAAAGGATGTGGTGATAGATTCAGATCATTTTCTGACACAGAAAAATATCAGGTCAAAGACTTCTCAAATAAATAGTGCTTTCCATTTTAATTCTCCCCTTATACCTTTAGTCTCTTAACTACTGATAGGTAGCTATAGTCTTTTCTAAGAGACACTGTGGCACAGACTATTATATGTTGGTCAAAACCTGCTTCCTCTTTCTGGGCCCACATCTAAACTGTATTTTCCAGTCTTCCCTGTAGTGGGGTAAGGCATGCGACTATTCTAAACGATGAGTAAAACCATGGGCACTGCTTCCAGGCCAAGCTCCTAAAACCCTCCCACAGTGATTCTCCATGTTCCTTCTACATTCTTGGAAGGCTTGGGTTGAAAATGGCAAGGGCCTGGGTCCCAGAATTGCTGCCGGGAGAAAAGGCACCCCAACAGATATACCTTTCTTGAAATTTAAAATAAAAGGAGATAAACTTCTACCACATGATGCTTCTGAGACTTTGGGGTTTAGCTGTAACAACGGGTATCGCAGCTACCTTTCCATATTTCCTTGGCTGTCAGTTTTCTGTTTCTGTTCTCACAGTGACTAATCCTTCATTTCTACTCCCTTTAAGCAAAGAAACTCAGTCTCTTTACTCTTCTTGTAACTTATTTTTCTCCTATCTTTGCCTTTTATGTCTTCCTTTTAGCTTTTTATTTCAATGACTGTGCAGCCTTTGACTTGCTGGATTTCCTAATACCTAACATTAGAGAATGTAGACAATAGGATGAATAAATATCAAACTAGCCTAATAACTATACTACCTGGGCACCTTAAGTGCAGTAATAGAGTAATGAAGTAGGAGGTGCTGTTAAAGTAAATGATGAAAGCAATTACTTCTGCTTGAAAAGTGATTAAGAGCACCTTTGAGTTGGGTGATTTCAAATGGTAAGTGGGATTTCCTCAACTAAAGGAGATGGAGGATGTAAAGCCATGGTGTTGAGGTATAAAACTACATAAACTTAACATTGTTTTTCTGTTAATTACAAAAGTGAAATGTACTCATGAAAAATACAAAAGCCAATTTTCTCACTCTCATCCTTAGGGTAAACACTGCAGTATCTTTTAAAACCTTATTCGTTACATACATATACACACTATAGGTCTTCATGTTTATGAAAATCGTTTTGGTTTTCACAAAAATGGTATACTGAAAACATTGCTCTGTAACTTGCTTTTTTCATTTAACAGTACTTTGCCAACAACCTTTCATGTTATTACACTCAAATGAATCTTCTGGAGTCTGATGTATCTGGATCACTTATTTGAATCATAAAATAGGAGCCTGATTTATCAATTTACCACATTTCCCTATGTATATATATGCAAATGTGAAAATACACCAGCATTTTTTACTTGAGACATGTTATATCTTACCTGAGAAGGCAATTTCTTCACCTCTTTTCATTCCCAATCTTTTATAAATTTCTCTCTCAGGATCAACATAGATTTCATGGGAATACCCAGTCAGTTTGCAAAAAGGCTGAAAAGAAAACAATTGGAATTTTTATAAGAACTAATGAGAGAAAAGTAATGATCACCCAACTTCAGTCAATTTAGCCTACATTTAGTGGTTTAAATAATGTAATTTTTACATATGAAACACTTATTTCATTAGCTTCCCAGATTACTATTTACCTCAATATGATGGTAGGATGACTGTCCAATAACTATAAGGGTGACATTTGCTTCCTTAGGAGAAAAAAAGAACATGTACATATTAGAAATTATTTATGTTTTATGCAACTTCCCCTAGTCCAACTCTTCTGTTTCATTCTGATGCCACCTATGGGCTTCTAGAAGAATGGAATAAATAGCAAAACTGTGTGAGTCAAAGCAAAAAAAAATATAGTAAAATGTTTGATTCATTTAGATGATTATTTTGCTAAGTAAGAATTTTAAGACTTAAACATAAGACCTAAAACTATGAAACTACTAGAAGAAAACACAGAAGAAAATTTACATAGCATTGATGTAAGCAATGATTTGTTGAATATGATGTCAAAAGCACAGGCAACAAAAGCAAAAATACACAATTTTTGGGCCTATATCAAACCAAAAAGCTTCTGCACAGCCAAGGAAACAATCAACAGAGTGAGTAGACAACCCATGGATTGGGAGAAAATATTTGCAAACTGTATATCTGGTAAGGGACAAATATCTAATATATAAGGAACTCAAACAACTTAATAGCAAAAAAGGAAATAACCTGATTAAAATATGAACAAAGGAAAGAGTAGACATTTTTCAAAAGTCATACAAATGGCCAAGAGATATATGAGAAAATGCTCAACATCACTAATCATCAGTGAAATGCAAATAGAAACCACAATGAGCTATAACCTCACATCTGTTAAAACGGCTATTATCAAAACATGAAAGATAACAAGCACTGGTAAAGATGTGGAGAAAAGGGAACCCTTATACATTCTTGGTGGGAATGTAAATTAGTACAGCCATTACAGAGAACAGTATGGAGGTTCCTCAAAAAATTAAAAATAGAACTACCATATGATCCAGCAATCCCACTACTGGGCATTTATCTAAAGGAAATGAAATCAGTATGTTGAAGAGATATCCACAGTCCATGTTTATTGTAGCATTATTCACAAGAGCCAAGATGTGGAACAAACTAAGTGTCCATCAATGGATGAATGGATACAGAAAATGTGTCATCAAAATGGAATACTATTTAGCTATAAAAAATTTGGGGGCATTATTTGTGACTACATGGATGAACCTGGAGGACATTATGCTAAATGAAATAAGCCAGTCACAGAAAGACAAATACTGCATGATCTCACTTACAGGCAGAGTATAAAAAAGTGAAACTCACAGAAACAGTAGAATGATGGTTACCAGAGCCTGGGGGAGGAAGGGATAAGGAGTGGGGAGATGCTGTTCAAAGGGTACAAAGTTTTCATGAGACAAGAGAAATAACTTTGAGAGATCTACTACACAGCATGGTGACTACAGTTAATAATGTATATTCCAAAATTGCCAAAAGACTACATTTTATGTGTTCTCACCACAAACAATAACTATGTGAGCTCATGGATATATTAATTAGCTTGATTTGAGCATTCTACATTGTATGTGTATATCAAAACATTACATTGTACCCCATAAACATATAAAATTATTTGTCAAGTTTTTTAAAAAAAGAATTAAAGGACATGCAAAAGAACAGTCAAAAATTTTTTTTAGAAAAATAATATAGTCAATAATTCTCAGCTGGGCTCAGTGGCTCACGCCTGTAACCCCAGCACTTTGGGAGGCTGAGGCAGGAAGACTGCTTGAGCCCAGGAGTTGGAGGCTGCAGTAAGCTATAATCGTACCACCGAACTGGAGCCTGGGTGATGGAGACCCTGTTTCTAAAAAAAAAAAAAAAACAAAAAAAACAAAGCAAAAACCTCTGTATATTCCGCCCCCAAAGTATACATTAAAAAAAGACTTTAAAAGATAAAAGTAGGGTTATTTAATCAATTTTTTTTCACATCCTAATTTATAAGGACTGCCGAAAACAGATTTTAGCTTTACAGCTGCTTGATGTCTGCATTAAAAAGCTCGCCTGGGGACAACCCTATCTCTGTCTAAAGAAAAACATGTATGTGGTTGTCCTAGGGACATGGAATTTGCAGCCTATTAACAAATGCAAATTTGCACCACTATATTAGTATTTTCTTATAATGAACAACTGTTTGGCGTGTAACAAAAATAAAGGGGAAAAATATCAATGATTTTTGTTTTTGGGCATTATCATATTTTGGGAAAAATATCAAAGCATTTGTTTTTGGGTATTATCTTCAACATTTGAGAATAGGCAAGTTACCAGGCAACATCAAAATTATTATTACGGTTGTCAGTACATTTAGAAGCAGACAGCAAAGAATAAATGAGGGCAGAAATAGATCTCTAACGTGCGTCTCCCTTTTTGGAGGTGGTGGAGAGATGTGCTGAGGGTGAAGATCTGGGTGTACTTGGCACCTCACCCCCTGCGCTTCTTACAAATGGCAAGCCACTCTCACAAGGTCACCCCGAAGAGGGTCACTCTGCTGCTCGCTCTCAGGAAACTTACTTGTAAGAAACTCTTCGGGATTTTGGCCAGATCTTCCACGTATTCCTTACAGATATAACACAGGAAATGCTGAAATCCAATGTGGCAAAAAGGGCAAGTTAGCCACGTAGCACCTTCAGGGTCCGAAGGAACCACGTACTCCGTCACGCGTGACGCGAATAAACTCAACACCCAAGGGGGTGGCAAAAGGTGTCAGGGCCCGAAGCGCATTAAAAGCGGGGGGCACCTGTCCTTGCCAGGCCACCCGCTGGCTAGGAAACCGCCTTGGGCTGGCGGGTTGTTTTCCACTCCCGTTAAGGAAGCCAGGGGAGCCGCTCGCATTCCAGAAGCCTCTGGCGGGCAAGAGGGAGGGGCCAGGCCCGGCCGACACCCATCCTCCCGCCCTCCGAGGGACCCGACGCGCCGGAGCCGGAGCCCAGGCCGTGGCAGCGAGCTGCAGCCCAACCCGCGGGCGAGCTCCCGCTCCCCGGAGCCCGCGGCCCGCGCTCACCCGCACGAACACCACGACGGCGCGACGCTCCCGGAACAGCGCGCCGAACGGCACCCGCTTCCCGGAGGCGTCCTGCACCGGCAGCTCGGCCACGGCGACCGCCAGGGGCTGCCCGCGCTCGGGGCCGCTCGGAGCCAGGGCCGCGCGGCCGCTGACCTGCCGCGTGACCGGGCCAGAAGCGGCGGCGGCCGCCATCGCGCGCGGCGCCTCAGGGACCTGGGTCCGCCAGGTCGGGGGCGTGGCCTCCGGGGCGTGGCCTCCGGGGCGTGGCCTCCGGGGCGTGGCCTCCGGGGCGTGGCCTCCGGGGCGTGGCCTCCGGGGCGTGGCCTCCGGGGCGTGGCCTCCGGGGCGTGGCCTCCGGGGCGTGGCCTCTCGGGGGCGTGGGGTCCCGGGGCCGCGCGAGTCTGCTCCTCGGGCTGTGCCAGCGTCAGTGGGGCCCTATGAGGACTGCGTGTGGGTTCCCAGCCTCAGCTTGCAGGGGAGGGCGAGAGCGGGCTGTCCTGGGTGAGAAAGGCGTTATTGAAGAAAGCAGCCCCCACCCTCCATAGCGATGGCACTACTCCTAAAAATGGTCCACAGATTCAATGATATTTGCATTAAAATCCTAATGGCCTTTTTGCAGAACTCTTGATTGTACAATTTATATAAAATACATCGGACCCTGAATAGTCGAAACAATCTTATAAAAAATGAATAGTTTGTGGGATCACACTTCCTGATTTCAAAACTTGATGAATGGATAAACGAAATGTGGTACATCCATAGTATGGACTATTATTTAGCCATAAAAAGAAATGATGTACTGACATATACTACAACATGGATGAATCTTGATAATAGTACACTACATGAAAGAGAGTTACAAAGACTACATATTAGACAATTTCATCTATTAGAAATGTTGAGAATAGGCAAATCTATAGAGGTAAAATGCAGATTAGCAGTTGTTTAGGGCTGGGGGGTCAGGTATGTCAGGATGGAGGGTGGCAGGTAATGATATGGAATTTCTTTGTGAAGTGATGAAAATGTTCTAAAATTGTGGCAAAGATTGTACAACTTTGTGGATATACTAAAAACTACTGACCTGTACACTTTAAATGTATGAAATGTATGGTATGTGAATTATATCTCCATAAAGCTGTTACCACAAAAGGACACTAGAAGAATTAAGATTATTTAGATTTTCTATATCCTACTAAAGAAATTGAATTCATAGGTAAAAACCAGCCACAAAAAACTCCAAGAGTCTTCTAGAGACTCTTCTAGACTCTAGAGAGACCGCTTCACAGGTATATTTTCCCAAACATTTAAGGAAGAAATAACAGCATTCTTAAACTCTTTCAGAGAACAGAAAATAAATAACTGTTTCTCAACTCATTTTATGAAAATATAACATTGCTGCCAAAATCTGACAAGACACTACAGGATAGGAAAATTGAAGGCCAATTATCTCTTCATAAATGTAGATACAAAATACTAATTGAAATATTAACAGATTGAATCCAGAGATATATTAAAGGCATAACAGATAACACTACATGACTAGGTGGGAATTATCCCAGGAATGCAAGGTTGGTTAAAAATTGATAAATCCATCAATATAGTTCACCACTCTAAAAAGAATAAAGGAATAAAATTATATGATTATCTTGCTAGATGAAAGAAAAGCATTTGAAAAAATTTAATACCCATGGTATGATTTTACAAAAAAACCTTAGGGAACTAAAAACAGGAAGGAAACTTCCTTATTTTAATAAAAGGCATGTACAAAAAACCTATCATTAAAATAAGACTCAATGGTGAAATATTGAGTACTTTACCCCTCAGGTGAAGTATAAGACAAGGATTTCTATTATCACCACATGTATTGAATATTTTACTGGAAGTCCTAGCAATAAGGCTAAAAATAAATTAAAGATACAAAGATTGCAAAGAAGTAAATTGTCTTTATTGCAAAACACATTATTATGCACATTTAAAATCCAAAAGAATCTACAAATAAGCTATTAGAATAAATGAATTTGAAAAAATGCCTAGATACAAGACCAATACTAAAAAATCCACTGCATTTTAATAATCCAACAATAAACAACTGGAAAATGACATTTAAAAAATATTATCATTTGCACTAGTATCAAAATAGATCAAATACGTAGGAATAAATCTCATGAAAGATGTCAAAAGCTTCATCTCTATCCTGAAAAACTTCTCAGGAGGATTTTCTGTGGAAACTTATAAAAATTTCTATGAAAATGCAAAGAATCTAAAACAGTCAATAAATTCTAGTAGAAGTAGAACTTGGAGGCCTACACTGTCACATTTCATAACTTACTATAAAGCAACAGTATGATGACAGTGAAGTACTAGCAAAAAGATAAAATGAGTGGAAGAGAATACAGTCTAGATTTTGTCTCACTTACATACGATCACTTGATTGATAAGAGAGAGACTGCTGCAATTCATTGGACGGAGGATGATCTTTTCGACAAATGATGCTAGAGCAACTAGATGTGCATATGCAAATGTGAACCTTGACACTTACCTTATATCAAACACAAGAGCTAATTCTATGTGAATCAAACTAAAATAATCAAGTATGTAGTAACAATATAGGAGAATATTTTCATGATCTTCGAGTAAAGGAGTATCTTTCAAACATGACACACACAAAATTACCATTAAAGACCGATTCTGACCTTTATTACATTTAAGAACTTTGTCATCAAAAGACTATTAAAAAATGAATAGGCAAGCTACAGAATCCCAGAACATTAGCAATACATACATCTAACATATTCATATAGTGAAGTACTGCTCAGCAATAATAGGGAAATATTGAAACACACAGCAAAACTGATGAATTTCAAAAGTGATGGCCAGGCACAGTGGCTCACACCTGTAATCCTAGCACTCTGGGAGGCCGAGGTGGGAGGACTGCATGAGGTCAGGAGTTCGAGACCAACCTGAACAAGAGTTTTTTGAGAGTCTCAAAAAAAAAAGAAAAAGAAAAAGTAGAAAAGTGTTTATATGTATAGAGAAAGAAGCCAGACCTCCCCTCCTTCCCTTGAAAAAGAGCTCATACTGTATGATTCCATTTATATGATGTTCAAAAATGAATTTATCCTTTTTTTCCTAATATGTGAGTTCAGAATAATGGTTGCCTCAGGAGAAGGGTACAGTAGTTATTAACTAGAAATTGGCAGGAAGGAAATTTACAGGGTGATGAAAATGTTCTCTATCTTAATCTGGATGCTAAATTATATGAATATACATATGTAAAAATCCGTCTAGTCACACACTTAAGAGTGCACTTTACTGGTACTGAAACCATACCTCAGTTAAAAATCTAAATAAATAAAAGGAAAAAAGTGCATACCAGATAAAAATTTTTAACAAAATCTATATAGCTGGTAATTTGGGAAGGCAGGGGCCTATTTATTACACTATTTCTGTCTTTCTATATTTTAAAAATTTCTCAGTTCCTTACAGGAAGAGGAAATCTAAGAAAGATGATGTGATCATGGACATCCACAAGCAAGGGAAGAAACCTGGAGCAGATCCTTCTCTCATAGATGATAGGAACCAAACCTGTTGATATTTAGATCTCAGCTGTCTAGCCTCCACAATGGTAAGAAAGTAAATTTCTGCTTAAGCCACCAACCAGTCTATGGTATTTTATTATGGCATCCATAGCAAACTAATACCCCTAGTCTGGTCATAATATTTATCTCCATCTCCATCTCTTTTATTCCCTAAGAGGAAGTCCAAATTGTAGTGGGTAAAGATTCTTACTGGACCTTGCATGCCTTGTTTAGTCTGCTCTCAAAATGTGGTAAACTCCCGTACTCTGCAACAATAAAACCCCACCCACTCTTCAGGATTGACACAATCCTTTTTAACGCTCCATCTTTGATCAACTGAGCTTATACCACCAATCAATCTGTCCTTTCTTGGACAAACTGACAGTTAACTGAAAAACTTCATTAATAAAAACTCCACTTTGGCACTATGTCCTCTACTTCCACTGAGGAAATGGAAGCAACAAATTGCATTTATTTCAGGGCTGTTAGTGGAAAGATCTGCACTATCATTTACATGAAAACCAACAAAGACATTTTTCTCAATGTCAATGACTTTAGATTCCATGAGGAATCAGTTTGGTTTAAGCTTCTCATCAATGCAAATCTTTAAACAAATATTGCATGTCTAACTCTCTACAATGGCTATCAGAAAAAATAAAAACTGAACCTCCACTTTGGAAAATGTCTAACACCAGGGACCTACAACTTTCTATATACCAATTACTCATCTGCTTTTCTGTACCTCCTCTGAATGATTCTGATCCATTTCTAATTCTATTTTTCTATAATAATGTAGGGACACATAAACACCTATAAAATCCATGATTTAAAAAGGTTTTAAAAAATAACTTACCTGAGATATGTTCACTTTCTGCTACTCTTGGAAAAGTGTGGACAACTGTAAAGGACAAGCTGGGGGTAAGGAAAGAGTCATGAGAGGTCTGGACAGCCTCTGTATTAACCTGCCTCAAAATCTCATCCTACCAGCTAGGGAAAAGTCCTCCCTATGGAAAAATGTTGCTTTGGCCCTTGAGAAGGGGAAGGAACACCACAAAGAGGCAGCATGTCCTGCATATGTGCATCTCTGATGTGGATATAACCTTGCTGTGACATTTCCAAAGTTTCCTGGGAAGCAAAATCACCCTGGTTGAGAGCCGCTGACATAAAGCCTGAACCTGATTCTCTTGGAATTCATTAGATCTGTGCCATCCATTACATTAGCCACTAGTCACATTGACTACTGAGCACTTGAAATGTGGCAGTGCCACATGTTGAAATAACATTTTTGTATATATTGAGAAAAAGGGTATGTCCTTAAAATTAATTTCAAATTTCTTTTTAGATTTGAACGTAGTTAGTAGAACATTTAAACTATATAGGAGGCTTACCCTAGAATATCAGACTGTGCCTTCTGAAGATAAAGACAGCCTGGACAGTGCAGGAAGTGGCAGGAGCCTCATTCTGACCCAAAGGCTCTGGAGATGTGCCAGAAATCCCAGAACGAACATACTTGCCATATAGTAAGATTCTGTCCACACTGACTTCACAATCAGTTCTAGGGATTTGGGGACCAGTCACTCAGCTAGTGTTGTGAAGGCTGCAATGCTGAGTTAGACAGGTAGGATATTAGAACCAGCGCGATCTGGGGAGTAAAGTATGTCTGTATTTGCGTCCTAGCTCCCTTACCCTTTGTGACCTTTGTTCTATCATCTCCTCCTCCTCCCCCTCCCCCTCCCCCTCCACTTCCTCCCCCTCCTTCTCCTCTATTCTGAGATAGGGTCTCCCTCTGTCACAGCGGCTAGAGTGCAGTAGCATCACCATAGCTCTCTAGAACCCCTGAGCTCAAGCGATCCTCCCGCCTCTGCCTCCCTCATTCTTCTTTTCTGATGATATAGTTATGACTTCAAATAGGGTGGCTGTGAGAATTAAATGAAAGGAACAAAGATGGGCTGGTGGTGGCAGGAATAGGGATTTGTTTAATGGGTACAGTTTGAGTTTGGGGTGATGAAAGGTTCTGGACATGGGTAGTGTTGATGGTTACACAACAGTGTTAATCTCATTTATGCCACTGAATTGTACACTCACAAATGATTAAAATTGTTTTATGTTTTGTGTATGTTATCACCACAGTAAAAAAAGAATTTAATAAATGTGATTCACAATAGACTAAATAAAACAGCCATATGATCATGTCAATAGTTGCAGGACAAGTATTTGCTACAATTCAATATATATTTATAATAAAAGCTCTTGGCAAACTAAAAATAGAAGGGAACTTTTTAGGATATTTATAAATACCTATAGCTAATCTCACACTCAGTGGTGAGAGATTAAGTAATTTCTGAGAACTTAATGTGGCAATTGCTATGGTTTCAATGTTTGTCCCCTCCAAAACTCACCAGCCCATCTGTAACTACTATTCTACCTATTTTCAATACAAATTTGACTATTATAGGTGCCTCATTAATGTAGAATCACATAGCATTTGTTCTTTTGTGTCTAGCTTATTCCCCTGAGCATAATGTCTTCAAGGATTATCCATGTTGTATTATGTATCAGAGTTTCATTTTAAGACTGAATAATATTCCATAATATGTATGTACATTTTGTTTATTCACTCATCTGTCACGAACGTTTGGATTGTTTCCATCTTTGGACTATTATGAATAATGCTGCTATGTCTCCTGCAGGGCCGGAATGGCAGAAGTTTCCTTCATGAATAAAGCTGCTGTGAGCATGAGAGTAAAAATGTTTGTTTGAGTCCCTGCTTTCAATTATTTGGGGTATATACCTAGGAATGGCATTGCTGGATCATATGGTAATTCTATTTTTAATTTTCTAAAGAACCACTATACTGTTTTCCACCATGACCACAACATTTTATATCCTACCAGGAACGCGCAAGAGTTTCAATTTCCACACATTTTCATCAACTTATTATTTTGTGTTTTAAAAAATTTTTAGGATAGCCATCTTAATGGGTGCAAAGTGGTATCTTGTGGTTTTGATTTGCATTTCCTTCATGATTAGTGATGTCACTTTAAAATACAGTGTATTAATAGAAATTTGAGGTATAGTAAGGCCATTAGGAGATGACAACCACTGAAAAGATAGTCTATGACTTAGAAGAAGGGTCACACCACATCATGGGAGTCCATACAGGGAAGCACCAGGATCAGTCAGGAGCAGAGAGAAAGAAGGGAACTTTGGGCAAGAGCCTTTACTGTGGTTTCTGTGGAGAGGAATGGACAAGATGGGGTGCACAGGCTTAGGACTGGCTAGTGTGGATACTTTCATAAGGCTCTGGGGCAGAGGGACTACCCCTAATTGTCTGGCACCATACCTGAGGTGATCAGTGCAGGGGCTAGTGGCTCAGAATATGATAGCCTAGGGTGTTTGGGGTGTGGTTCCAGATTGGTTGGTTTATATTTGAAAAGTATCCTCATGGTCAAGTTGTTTACTATTTCAAACAATTGTCTAGTCCTGGGAGGACAGTCCCTTCAAGGTCAGCAAGGCCACAGATGTGAATGCATCTAGATACAGGAAACAAAAAGGATGGTTAATACAGATGCCAAGCATCTTTCTATGTGCTTATTGGCTGTTTGTATATCTTCTTTGGAGTAATGTCTATTCAAGTCCTCTGCCCATTTTTGAATTAAGTTGTTTTCTTTTTTATTGTTGAGTTGTAGGAATTCTTTATATATGCTGGAATATTTTATATATGCTGGATATTAATCCCTTATATATTTGCAAATATTTTTTCTCATTCTGCATGTTGTCTCTTCACACTCTTGGTAGTGTCCTTTAATGCACAAGAGTTTGTTTAGTTTAAGCTTATTTACTTTTTTCCTCTGTTGCCTGTGCTTTTGGTGTCATATGCAAGAAATCACTGCCAAATCCAATTTCATGAAGGTTTTCCTCTATGTTTTCTTCTAAGTGTTTTATAGTTTTACCTCTTATGTTTGTGTCTTTGATCCATTTTGAGAAAATTTTTGTATGTTGTGTAGGTAAGAGTCCAACTTCATTCTTTTGCATGTGGATATCCACTTTTCCTAACATTTATTGAACATTGATTTTTAAATGTTGAACTATGTTGCGTTGTTGGGATGAACCTACATAGATGCGATGTATTAGATTTGCTAAAATATTATTTACTATATTTATTGCATTTATATTCATGAGGGATATTGGTCTATAGTTTTCTATAAATGTCTTTTACTAGTTTGGTATACAGTGATGCTAGACTCACCAAATGAACAGAAAGTGTTTGCTCTCTTCTATTTTCTGAAAGAGATTGTATAGAACTGGTATTATTTATTCATTAAGTGTCTAGCAGAATTCACCAGTGAAATCACCTGGGTATGGAGTTTTTTTGTAAGACTTTTAACTACAAATTCAATTTCATTTATATATACAGGACTATTTATCAATTTTTTTCAAGTTTTGGTAGTTTGTGTTTTCAAGGAATTGGCTCATTTTATCTAAGTCATTAAATTTATAGGCATGGTATTGTTCATAGTATTTCCTTATTTTTTTTAAATTTCTGTGAGGTTACTAGTGATGTCCCCTCTTTCGTTCTGGATATTGTTAATTTATGTCATCTTTATATCTTGGTCAGTCTTGCTAGAAGTTTGCCAATTTTAATCTTTTAAAAGAATTAGCTTTTTGTTTTGTTGATTTTTCCATGGCTTTTTGTTTTCAATTTAATGATTCATGTTCTAATTGCTATTATTTCCTTCTTTCTGCTTGCTTCAGATTTAATTTGCTTTTCTTTCTTTAGTTTTATAAGGTGGAAGGTTTAGTTTCTAGTTTTAGATCCTTCTTTTCTAAAACAAGCATTTAATGCTTAAATAGTTCTATAAGCACTATTTAACTGCATCTCAGAAACTTTATGTTCTATTTTCATTTTCATTATGTTTACAATATTTAAAAATTTCCATTTAGGCTTTTATTTGATTCAACGGTTTTTAGAAGTGTAATGTTTAAAGATATTTGGTGATTTCCCATATATTTTTAAAATTCATTTTGAGGTGAATTCCTTTATGGTATTAGAAAGTACCTTAAGTATTTTGTAAAATTTCTATTCTTTGAAATTTGTGTAGGTTTGTTTTATGGCTCAGAATATGATCTACCATGATGAATGTTCTATGTGTACTTGAAAATAGTGTTGCTGAATATATAATAGTATTATTCAAAGGCTAATTAAATTGATTGATAGTATAGTGCAGGTTATCTATATCCTTCTTGATTTTCAGTCCATAAGGCTTATCAATTACCAAGAGAGGAGTATACTCCAACTATAACTGTTTTCTCCGTTGAATTGATTTCTCTGTTGAAATCTATCAGTTTGTGGCACATTGTATTTGAAATTCTTTGAGTAGGATTGTAATGTCTTCTTGAAGAAATAACTCCTTTACCATCCTGTAATGTACCTCTTTATCCCTGGTAATATTCATTTTTCTGGAATCTACCTTTGAATAATATATTTCTTCATGTTTATAAAGAGATTTCCCCAATTTCTTTCTCCCATCATTTAAGCTACTATTTTCATATATTTTACTTTTATATAAAACTGTATTACTATTCTTCTTAAACAATGAGTTAACTTTAAGAGCAATTAAAAATTAAGACTAAAGAATTTTATTTTACCTTTACCAATTCCATGTCCAATGTGTTTCATTTCCTTACATAGATTTGAGTCTCTGACCTGTATCATATGCCTTCAAATTATTTGAAGGCTAGGTTTGCTGGCAGTAAATTTGCTCAATTCTTGCCTATCAGAGAACATCTTTCTTCTTCACTATTTTTAAAGGGCACTGGATATAGAATTCTAGTATCTAGCTGTCCCATAGGGTGGTGATCAGTAGGAGGTGGTTGTATAAGGCAGATATCTGTATCAACAACATTGAGAAAATAGAAAGAGGTGGATAATTGGAAAGTGTGCCAAGAGGTGACTAACATTTGCTTCTGGTATGAGAAAGTCCAACCTAGATTTAGAATAGATGCCAAAGACACATAAAATTATAAAAATTCACTAGAACACAACATATAGGTTGAAAATGAAGGGACGGAAAAAGATCTTCCATGGAAATGGTAACCAAAAAAGGAGCAAAGGTAGCTATACTTATATCAGACAAGAAAGGCTTCAAGTCAAAAACTGCCACAAGAGACAAATATAATGATAAAGAGATCAATTCATCAAGAGGACATAACAATTGTAAATATATATGTACCCAACATTGGAGCACTGAAATATATAAAGCCAATATTAACAGATATGAATGCAGAAATAGATAACAATATAATAATAGTAGGGGACTTCAATATTCTACTTTCAACAATGGAGAGAAGACCAGACAGAAGATTTGTAAGAAAATATTCGACTTGAACTACTCATTTGACCAAATGTACCCAACATATATATAACTTTCCAGCAGCAGAACACACATTCTTCTAAGTACACTGGAATATCATATGTTAGGACATAA
The DNA here is from genome assembly GCA_008750895.1 of Mirza zaza. Classification (NCBI taxonomy): domain Eukaryota; kingdom Metazoa; phylum Chordata; class Mammalia; order Primates; family Cheirogaleidae; genus Mirza; species Mirza zaza. The sequence continues at coordinate 45,235 of VSMD01007127.1, read as the reverse complement.
ATCAAGTTTCAACACATTTTAAAAGACTGAAATAATATCAAGTATCTTTTCCACAATGGTATGAAACTAGAAATTAATACCAGCAGGAAAACTAGAAAATTCACGAGTATGTGGAAATTAACACATTCCTGAACAATCAATGGGTCAAAGAAGAAATCAAAAAGGAAGTTAAAATTATCTCAAGACAAATGAAAATGGAAGTACAACATACCAAAACCTACCTGATGGATGCTGTAAAAGCATTTCTAAGAGGGAAGTTTATAGCAATAAACACCTACATTAAAAAGGCAGAACAATCTCACATAAACAGCCTAATATTATACCTCAAGGAACTAGAAAAGTAAGAACTAAAATCAAAGTTAGAAGAAGGAAGGAAATAATGAATATCAGAGCAAAAATAAATCAAATAGGGCCGGGCGCGGTGGCTCACGCCTGCAATCCTAGCACTCTGGGAGGCCGAGGCAGGTGGATTGCTTGAGGTCAAGAGTTCAAAACCAGCCTGAGCAAGAGCGAGACCCCATCTCTACTATAAATAGAAAGAAATTAATTGGCCAACTAATATATATAGAAAAAATTAGCCGGGCATGGTGACGCATGCCTGTAGTCCCAGCTACTTGGGAGGCTGAGGCAAAAGGATTGCTTGAGCCCAGGAGTTTGAGGTTGCTGTGAGCTAGGCTGACGCCACGGCACTCACTCTAGCCTGGGCAACAAAGCGAGACTCTGTCTCAAAAACAAAAACAAAAACAAATAAATAAATAAAATGAGACATAAAAAAACTACAGAAAAAATCAAATAGTTGGTTTTAAAAAATTGATAAATCCTTAGACTAAGAAGAAAACAGAGAATGCAAATAAATAAAACCAGAAATAAAAGTGGTTTTATTTACATTATAACAAATGTGTCAGAAATGAAAAGGATCATAACGGACACTATGAACAATTACATGCCAACAGACTGGATAAACTAGAGGAAATAGGTGAGTTCCTAGAAAAATACAACTTACCAAGACTGAATCAAGAAGAAATAGAAATCCCTGAACAGACCAATAACAAATATAGAGATTGAAGTAGTCATTAAAAACCTTTTAACAAAGAAAAGCCCAAGACCAGATGTCATAATAGATAAAATATACCAAACATTCAAAGAAGAATTAACGCCAATACTTCATAAACTCTTAGAAAAATATAACCAGAGGCAATACTTCCAAGTATGTTTTATGAAGGCAAAGTACCTTGATAACAAAACAAGACAAAGACATAAGAAAAACTATAGGCCAATATCTATGAACAGAGATATGAAAATCCTCAATAAAATACTAGCACGCTGATTCAACAAAACATAGACATCAAATTGATTATATATCATGACCAAGTGGGGCTTATCCTTAGCATGCAAGGCTATTTTAACATCTATAAAGCAATTGGTGTGATACATCACATTAATAAAAAACATGTGATCATCTCAATTGATGCAGAAAAAGCATTTGACACAGTTCGGCATAATTTCTTGATTATAAGCTCTTAATGATTAGTTATAGAAGGAAATTTCTTCAACATAATAAAGTCCATTTATGAAAAGCCCACAGCTAACATTATAATCAATGGAGAAAAACCAAAAGCTTTCCTCTAAGATCTAAGAAAGATTTCCTCTAAGACAAGGCAAAGATACCCACTCTTACTGCTTGTATTCAAATAGTACTGGAAGTTCTAGCAAGAACAATTAGATAACAAAAATAAATAAAGGCATACAAATTAGAAATAAAGTTACTTCTTTTATAGATAGCAGGATTCTATTATGTTGAAAATCACAAAGACTCCACAAAAAAACCTGTTAGAATAAAAAAATTCAATAAAGTTGCAGGATATGAAATAAAAATGAACCGTATTTTTGTACACTAATAATGACCTATTCAAAAAAGAAATCAAGAAAGCAATACTATTTGTGATCACATAAAGAATAAAATATGTAGGAATAAATTTAACCAAGAAGGTGAAAGATATGTACACCTAAAACTATAAACCATTAATAAAAGAAATTGAAGAAGACCCAAATAAATGGAAAGACATTCTGTGTTCACGATTGGAAGAATTAATATTGTTAGGATGTCCATACAACTCAAAGCAATATACAAATTAAATGTACTCTGTAACAATAATCCAATATAATTTTTCAGAGAAATTAAAAAAATTCCAAAATTCATATGGAAATAGAAAAGACACCAAAGAGTCAAAGCAACTGATAAAGAAAAACAAAGTTGGAGGCATCACACCTCCTCATTTCAAATTCTATTACAAAACTACAATCAAAATAGCATAAAAACCGAAACATCAATGGAACAAAAATACACAGCCCAGAAATAAACCCAAACACACATGGTGAAATAATTTTCAACAAGGGAACCAAGAATACACAATGGGAAAAGGATAGTCTCTTCAAAAAATGATGATGAAAAAATTGGATATCCATATGCAAAATAATTAAATTGAACCCTTACCTTATACAATACACAAAAATCAGCTCAAAATGGATAAAAGATCTAAATGTAAAACCTAAAACTATGAAAGTCCTGAAAGAAAATAAAGGGGAAAAGATTCTTGACACTGGCCATGGAAATGATTCCTTGGATATTACACCAAGATCTCAGGCTATGGAAGCAAAAATAAATAAACGGCCCTATGTTAAATTAAAAAACTTCTGAAGAGCAAAGGAAACAATCAACAAAATAAAAAGGCTGTCTACAGACTGAGAAAAAATATTTACAAACCATATGTCTGATAAGGAGTTAATATTCAAAAGATACGAAGAACTCACAAACTGAAATAATCATAACCTAATTTAAAAATGGGCAAAGGACCTGAATAGACATTTCTCCAAAGAAGACATAAGATTGGCCAACAGGTATATGAAAAGGTACTCAACATCACTAATCATCAGGGAAGACAAATCAAAACCACAATGAGGCCGGGCACAGTGGCTCACACTTGTAATCCTAGCACTTTGGGAGGCTGAGGCAGGAGGATTGCTTGAGCTCAGAAGTTTAAGACTAGCCTGAGCAACACAGCAAGACCCTGTATCTACAAAGTAAAAAATTAAAAATATAACCAGGTGTGGTGGTGCACACCTGTAGTCCCAGCTACGCAGGAGGCTGAGGAAGGAGGATTGCTTGAGCCCAGAAGTTTAAGGTTTCAGTGAGCTATGATGATGACATTGCACTCCAACCCACACAACAAAGCAAGATCCTGTCTCAAAACAAACAAAACAAAACAAAACAAAACAAAACAAAAAACCACAATAAGATATCACCTCACACCTGGTAGGATGGCTATTATCAAAAAGGCAATAACGAGTGCTGGTGAGGGTGTGGAGAAAAGGGAACATTTGTACACAGTTTTGGGGAATGCAAACTAGTGCAGCCATTACAAAAAATAGTATAGAGGTTCCTCAAAAAATTAAAAATAGAATTGTCATATGACCCAGCAATCTCTCTGCTGAGTATATACCTGAAGCATAAGAAATCAGCATTCCATAGAAATGTCTGTACTCCCATGCTCATTGAGCGTTATTCACTTATAGCCATGATATGGAAACAAATTCAAGCATCAATGGATGAATGGATACAGAAATTGTGATACACACACACACACACACACACACACACACACACACACACACAGAGGAATATTATTCAGCCTTTAAAAAAGGAGATTCTGCCATTTTCCACCAGGAATGAACCTGGAAGGACATTGTGCTAAGTGAAATAAGTCAGATACAGAAAGAAAATCATAGCATGATGTATCTCTCTCATATATGGAATTTTTTTAAAAAAAGGTGAATACCCAGAGACAGAGAATAAAATGGTGGTTACCAGGGGTGGGGAGGAAATGAGAAGAGGTAGATCAAAGGATATAAAGTCTGTAGATATGTAGCATAAGTCTACAGATTTGATGTACAACATAAGAACTACAGTTAATAATATTGTAATGTATTCAAGACTTTTGCTGAGTATATTTTGGATGCTCTTTCCATTAAAAGGGTGTATGTGATATGATGTGAATGCTAATTTGTTTTATTATATTAGGATATTAAGTATGAAATACCCAATTTCCTAAAGTGCTAAGTTTGACAGTTGCTATCTCTGACATTTCACTTTGACACTTCTTGTTTTATTTTTATTGTGAAAGTACATCCTCTGTCTTTTAAACAAAAGTTTTTGGTTTGTAATTATCTTTCAAATTCTTTTAGAGAAATTTTTGTGAAACCATGGCTAAGTCAAAAATTTGTTGTTATTTTCAAATATTAGTTCCGTTGTGGAACCAATGCAGTATAGACAGCTCAAAATATCAATGAAATGTTTGGGAAGAATGTGGCTAATGAACACACAGTACACTGATGGTTTGAGAAGTTCTATTCTGGTGATTTTTAATCTTGAAAATGAGCCATGGGAGAGACCTAAGACCAAGGTGGATAACAATGAGCCGGAAGCTGTAGTGGAAGCAAATCCAACTCAGTCTACGCATGAATTAGCCACATTGTTTGACGTTGCTATTCCAGCAATAATGGCCATTTGAAACAAATGGGCAAGGTAAAGAAGCTGGGTAGATGGGTTCTGCATGAATTAAATAAGCATCAGCAGAGAAATCATCTCGAAGCTTACCTTTCTTTGCTATCAGGACATAAAGGCAAGCCATTTCTATACTATATTGTTAAGTGTGATGAAAAATGAATTCTTTTTGACAATCGCAAGCATTCAGCAAAGTGGATGGATAAAGATTAAGTGCCAACACACAGTCCAAAACTGAATATTCATCAAGAAAAGCTAATGGTGCCTGTCTGGTGGTCTAGCACTGGTATTGTCCACTACAGTTTCATGAAACCTGGTCAATCGATTACAGTAGATGCCTGCTGCAATCAACTGGATGACATGATGAGAATGCTTGCAATTAAGCAGCCAAAATTGGTCAATGGAGACAGGCCAATCTTCCTGCAAGACAATGCTGGACCACATGTCACACAAACAACACTGCCCAAATTATACAGGCTGGACTTGGAAACTCTGTCATCCACCATATTCTCCAGACCTTGCAACAACTGATTGCCACATCTTCCAGGCTTTGGATCACATCTTGGAAGGAAAAATATTCAATTCTCAATAAGATATGGAAAGCGCCTTTCATGATTTCATCACCACTAGCTCTCCAGGCTTCTTCATTGGCATAAACAATCTACCATTTAAAATGGCAAAACTGTGTGGATAGTTTATACTATCCACATACTATCCATCATACTTTGATTAATTGTGCTGTTTCTTAAGATATAATAAAGTACACTTTTGATTCAAAATTGGACATTTCATATTTAATGACCTAATAGTAACCATTTCGCTATGTATACCAAAACACTGGGTTGTACACCATAAGTATATACAATAAAAAAGGCAAATTAAAAAAATACGAGTCCTATATCTGGCAAAACTATCCTTCAGAATTGAGGGAAAAATTAAGGAATTCTCAGATAAATAAAAGCTAAGGGAATTTATTACAACTAGACCTTCCTGCAATAAATGCTAAATGGAGTCTTTCAGGTTTAAATGAAAGGAACTCAAGGCCATATGAAAAAATAAGGATCTCTGAAAAAGGAAAATATATAATCATAAAAGTATTGTTGTAACTTTGTACCTTTTTGTTTTCTACATGACTCATGATTAATATATAAAAAATTATCAGTCTATGTTTTTGGTTACATAATATATAAAGATGTAATTTTGTAACATCAATAACTGAAAGGGGGTGGAGGCAGAGTTTTAGTGTGTTATTAAAGTTAAATTGGCATAAATTAGAATTATAACTTTAGGAAGTTAAATGTAATACTCATGGTAACCACAAAGAAAGCAGTTACAGAATGTAAACAAAGAAAATGAAAAGAGAATTCAAATATCTCACTACAAAAATCAACTAAACACAAAAAATGACAAGTGTAGGAAACGAGGAACAAAAAATTATAAGGCATACAGACAAAAAAGAACAAAGTAATAGAAGTTCCTCTTATTAGTAGTTACTTTAAATGTAAATGGATTAAACTCTCCAATTAAGAGAGAAATGGACAGAATGGATAAAAAACATGATCTAACTCTATCTATCTATAAAAGACTCAATGCTGTCTATAAAAGACTCACTTTAGATCCAAAGCCACAAACTGGTTAAAAGCAAAAGAATGGAAAAAGATATTTCATGCAAATAGTAACCAAAAAAGAGCAGTGGCAGCTATATTGTCAGACAAAATAGAGTTTAAATCAAAAAAGCCTACTAGTGACAAGGAAGGAGATTATAAATTAATACAAGTTTCAATAGAGCAAGAAGACATAACAATTATATTTACACACCTAATAACAGACCATCAAATTATACAAAGCAAAAATTGACCCAAAGTGAAAAATACAATTGTATAGAACAGTTAGAAACATTAATACCCCACAGTCAGCAATGAAGAGTACAACCAGACAAGATAAATAAGGAAATACAAGACTTGAAAAACAAAATAAACCAACTGGAACTAATAGGCATATGCAGAAAACTCTACCCAGCAACAGCAGAATACATGTTAATCTCAAGTGCACACAGGATATTCTCTAGGATAGATTATATGTTAGTTCCTAAATTAAGCCTTAAATGGATTGAAAAAAATAGATACCATACAAAATTTCTTCTATAACCATAATCGGATGAAGTTAGAAGTAAAAAACAGAAGGAAAATTGACATTCCAAAATTTGTGGAAATTATACAATATACTCTTAAACAACCAATGGGTCAAAGATGAAATTACAATGGAAATCAGAAAATACTTGAGACAAATGAAGATGAAAGCACAGTTTACCAAAACTCATGGTATGCAGAAAAAGTAGTACTAAGGGAGAAATGTATAGTTAAATAACATGAAAAGATCAGAAAAACATGCCAAGGAGCCTGGCTATACTAGAGCTTTTTTCTTCTGCTTTTTTTTTTTTTTTTCATAGCTGCAAGATTGTTTAATATACTAGAGCTAATTTAAAAATTGCATTCATATTTTCCAATAAAGAAATAGGATAACATGAAAACAAATTACCAGCATGTTCATTAGAAACATCATTTGTGCTCTCCTTCCTTTGGCATACATCTATTAAGCAGGTTTGATGTGCCCAAGCTCAACGCAGGGTAGACTCAGGTGTGGTCCACAGCTAAAGTCATACTTTTTGTTTGCAGCAGTGGCCACTTTATCCTTCAGGTGCTGAGGCCAATCTTGCTCACAAAGACGGAGAAGGGGCGGTATGTGCAAGGACTGCTCAGCAGCTTGGCAGTGCGTCATGCCCACCAGCAAAAGCAATTGCCATGATCCCAGGCCTCTGCAAGTCCCTGATCACCACAGCTTCCTGCAAAATGGAACTCCTACTGGGAGCAGGGCACCTAAATGCCACATCATTCTCTCCCCATTATTGTCCCTGTCTGAAAAATCAAGGGGTACCAGAAATCCCAAGAGTTTCTGATTTTCAAGAGCCCTTTCCAGATGCTGGTTCAGCAAGTTACTCAAACCTTCTAGCCCAACCTGCTTTTCTAGAGCCTGGCCATCTGGGCTTTGCTGGGTTATCTAGCAGGCCTGTTTGAAGACATGAATCTTTATGCTACCCCTGCCAGGTGGTCACCATCTAAAAGACAAGCACTTGGTCTGCGGGCCCAGGATAAGACTTTTTCTTATCCTCTTATGGGGATGTGAACAATAGATTTTGCCTTTTCCAAGGGTGTTACTAAAGCAAATGATGCAAATGGAAAAAGTACTGAAACTCTCATTCCTCATTTTAAATATATGTAAATATAAAGTATTAGTGAGAGAATAAGGTTTATCAGTTTCAATTGATGGCAACTTAAAGGTTTCTATTACATACTTACAATCAATACTTTTTCCCTATATGACTATTGTCTGTCTTCTCTCCTGCTCTAGTAATTTTCATATGAAAATAAATTATACTACCAAATAAAAGATTGTCTTTGTCTTATCACTTGGTCCAATTTCACCTCACCTCACCTGACAAGCATGGTCATACCCATACCACTGATGAAATTAAGCTTCTCTTAGGAATATGGAATGGCCTCTAAGAACCAAGCTCAGTCTCTTCTCAGAATCCTTGTAAAAATTCTCCACTGACCCAGAAGAGAAGTTATCAAAATCTGGCCCAAGTCATGTCCCCATTAACTCTTCAAAGTGGCAGGGCTCCCTTTAATACTTAAAATTATGGTGTTTTTTTTTTCCCTCCCCCCAGGTCCTGGTACGTCTGTGGTGAAGGATGTTGTCTTAGTCCATTTTGTGCTGCTGTAATGGCATAACTGAAACTGGATAACTTATAAAGAATAGACATTTATTTGGCTTATGGTTCTAGAGGCTGTAAAGTCCAAGATCAAGGGGCCACATTTGGTGAGGGCCTTCTTGTTATGTAACAACATGGCAGAGGCATCAAATGGTTAGAAAGCATGCATGAGAGACAGCAAGAGAGGGCTGAGCTTGCTTTTATAACAAAGCCATCCTCTCAATAATGAATCCACTCCTGTGATAATGACAATGATCCATTCATGAAGGTCCTTCATGACCTAATCACGTCTTAAGTATCCCACTCCGAATACTGTTGCATTGGGGATTACATTTCCAACACATGAACTTTGGGGGACACACTGAAACCATAGCAAATGTAAAACCTCATTCCTTTTGCCCATTATTAGGGCCAAATCAAGTGATGATCTCTTCTTGCGGAGGTCACTGTGATGTACTCTGCTGCCCAGATGACTCAGAATGCAGTTCCTGTGTTAAAATGCATCATGGGGCACAAATAAAACCACCTCTAGCATAACAGGGAAACAGAACTTGAGGCAACAGTGGCTATTATATGTTGAAAACAGTTAAAGGGTATGTGTGTGCTTTTAGTACTATCCTGAAGTGTGATTTCCATATAGAATATTTATACATCTGGTACATAACTTCTACCTTGGACTGTAACAAAAAACCCAAAATTGATGGTATTTCAGCTTAGTTCCAGATTCTAAAAGCCTCCATCAGAGCAAAGGTAGGGGTGGATGGAGTCATTTAGAGAGCTTTCTCTTTGTGGAAAAGGAATTAATTCCTTGGGAACTCAGCACTTAGAAAGTGTTTGGTCTAAGTCATGTCAGGCAGTTGATGGAAGCATGAAGCCCTGAGGTGTCAAAATTTTCAGAAATGGTCTCATTAGAAAGTTCAAAAAGTTGACCATAGTAAAAGCAACTCCCACACACCCATCACATCAAATCTGAACCTCTTTCAGGCCTAAATTATCCTTTTGTTTTATTATGAGCTATAATCTGTCTTGAGGCTCTTTTAAAGAACACATACATTTATTTTGATTTACTAGTAAATAACTAGTAAATTATTTTGATTACTAGTAAAATAGATAATGGTGATAGTTGTTATGTATTGCTTACTCTGTGCTAGGCACCATTTGAAGTGACTGACAGATTAACTCAGAAAATGCCTCCAAAAAGGATTACAGATAATTACCATCATTATACACTTTTTACAAATGAGGAAACTGAGGCACATAAAGGAGAACTGGCTTGTCCAAGGTCACAGCCATAAAAGAGGAGGAAAGAGAATAAATATCCAGATAGTGAAGTCAATAAGCCATTTGGCAAATTCAGAATCTACTGGGTCTCATAAAACACTGGGGATTCAATATTCACTTTTATGATTTTTAAAATCAACTGTATTGATGTATAACTTATATAGTATGACGTGTAAAAATTTTTAGTACATTTTGATGAGTTCTGAAAATTTATACAGCTTTGTAAACACCACCACAATCTAGATATAGAACATTGTCATGCTAAAACATTCCCTTATTCCTCTACCCAGTGGATTCTCCCCTCCCATCCCCAGACAATGAATGGGCTGCTTTGTATCCCTCTAGATCAGTTGTCTTCCCTAGAATTTCATGTAAATAGAATAATGTAATACAGCTCTACCCTCTTGTGCCTGGCTTCTTTTGCTCAGCATAATCTTATTAAGATTTAGCAATGTTGTTACGTGCATTAGTAGTTTCTTCTTCTTTTTATTGCTGAGTGACATTCCATTGTAAGGTAATATAACTTTTTATACATTTTTCTGTTAATAGATATTTCGTTCTTTCCAATCTGGGGTTATTTATTTATTTATTTTTTTTTTGAGACAGAGTCTCACTTTATTGCCCAGGCTAGAGTGAGTGCCGTGGCATCAGCCTAGCTCACAGCAACCTCAAACTCCTGGGCTCAAGCAATCCTGCTGCCTCAGCCTCCCAAGTAGCTGGGACTACAGGCATGTGCCACCATGCCTGGCTAATTTTTTCTATATATATTAGTTGGCCAATTAATTTCTTTCTATTTATAGTAGAGATGGGGTCTCGCTCTTGCTCAGGCTGGTCTCGAACTCCTGAGCTCAAATGATCCGCCCACCTTGGCCTCCCAGAGAGCTAGGATTACAGGCTTAAGCCACCGCGCCCGGCCCAATCTGGGGTTATTATGAGTAAAGATTCTATGAACATTTGTGTACAATTCTGTGTTTCTCAGGATAAACACCGAGAACTGAAGTTGTTGGTGATATGTTATTGTTACCTTTATAAAGAACTGTCAAATGGGTTTGTAATGGTATCACATTTTTTGTGATACCATTTTAAATTAAAATGGTATCCATTTTAATTTAAATACCATTTAATTAAAATGGTACCATTAAAATTTATAATTTTAATTTGCATTTTCTTTCTTACCAAAGCTTTGGTAAGAGCACATCCTTTCCAGTACTTATTGGCCAATTATGTGTCTTATTTTGTGAAATGCCTCTTTTAATATCTTCCTTTTTTCCCATTATAACTGGGTTGTCTGTAGTATTATTACATTATAAACATTCTTTACATAATGTGGATGCAAGTCCTTTATCAGATATACCTACTAGAGATATTTTCTCCTAATCTGTTGTTCTTTTTCATTTTCATAAAAGCTTAAAATCAGAAGCTTTAAATTTTAATGAATTCCAACTTATCTTTTTGCATTTACATTTCATGTTTGTGTTCCATCTTAAAAATCTCCAGGTACCTCAAAGTATAATTAGGTTCTGTTTTCTGACAGAAATTTTGAACTATTGGCAATTTTGCTCAGATCTATAATTTATTTTGAGTAAGTTTTTAGATATGGTATAAAGATCAAAGTGCATTTAAAATAAATGTTATGTTAGCACCATTTAAAAAACAATCATCTTTTTTTTCTATTAAATTACTCTGGAACATTTGTCAAAAATAAACTGATGATGTTCAGTTACAGCTCACAGAAGTGAAGAGCAGGAAAGTGCATTGCTTCTATCTGTGACTCAAGGAAACAGCTGGGAAGACTTTAACAACTTTTCCTGAAGGCATCAGATATCTGAGGTCCAGGGCAAAAACTGACTGAAAATTTGGAAAGCTAGGTGGCTGCAGAGAGTAACAAAGATCCAAGCAATTGCTTAACTACAAGAATGCCAAACGCTGTATAAAATGGCTCTAGCAGACAAGCTAGACAATATGGAAGATCAGCTAGGTAATTTTGGCAGAGATCGAAATTACAATAAAGTTAAAATGCTAGCAATGGAAACCACAGGACCATAAATGAAGAATGCCTTCCAAGGGCTATAAGTATACTCTAACACTACTGAGGAAAGAATCAGTCATGTTGAATACTTAGATAGACAGATATATTTACAGGTGTATTTGTGTGTGTGTGTGTGTGTGTGTGTAATGTACTGGTGACCCTGAGATAATACAAAAGTTAGAAAACAGTTTGTCTTCTTTGAAAACAGGCAGTTTTCAAAACTGCAAAAATAGCCCTTCCTGTATGCACATGTCAGAGGCAGCAGGAGAAAGGGAATGTGGTATGGCACTCTGACCTTTCAGATATTTTCTGTAAAAGGTTTATTTGTTATTAATATACATATGGCAAGTTGTAACTGATGTCAGAATAGTTATTAAACAAGGGGAATATAATTCTATTATAACAAGTTTGAGTTCTAATACACATATTAATATAAAACAAATATCTGGTAAGTGGCATGCACATATACATAATCACATAAACAATAGACAACTCAGAAAATATTCACATACTTTTGATGCTACTGTTTAGTTTATGCAATTTTTTTTGTTCCATTTAAGCTTTTTGTTCTAGTGAATATCTATTAATCAATATTGTTATACTTCATTAAAGGCTTTGACATTACATATGAAACAACAGTTTTTGATATAACAATCTCTCTATAAAATATAAAGGCTATTACTTACCTTTCTCAAATTTTTTTTTTTTTTTTTTGAGACAGAGTTTCACTCTGTTGCCCAGGCTAGAGTGAGTGCCATGGCATCAGCCTAGCTCACAGCAACCTCAAACTCCTGGGCTCAAGCGATCCTGCTGCCTCAGCCTTCGAGTAGCTGGGACTACAGGCATGCGCCACCATGCCCAGCTAGTTTTTTCTACATATATTAGTTGGCCAATTAATTTCTTTCTATTTATAGCAGAGACAGGGGCTGGCTCTTTCTCAGGCTGGTTTTGAACTCCTGACCTCGAGCAATCCACCCGCCTTCGCCTCCCAGAGTGCTAGGATTACAGGCGTGAGCCACCTCGCCCAGCCTACCTTTCTCAAATTAATAGATTTTCCCCTTGTAACAAACTCTGATAATACAGTTTAATAATTTGTTGAAAACATTTACATGTTCAAAACTCAATTATCAGATATTTCATGGGATTTTTTTGGTAAAGGATTCCCTACAGGTGTTAAAATGTTGGATTTCTTCCTTTGATATTACCTGACTGATGAGGAAGAGTTGTGGATAAAAGCTGTGGTCATTTAGAATGTTGTGAGAGGTTTCTCCTTTGTGACTTTTCTGGTATACCCTTGAGTTCAGATGTCCTCAAAAATTATATCCATAAATTTTATTAAATGCGGCTGCTGAGTTTACGTCAGTATCAAGTATACCCCAAATCTTTAGAAGCTCAGCAAAGAACAAGTTTATTTCCTCACTACACAAAGTCCAACTGTATACATGGAGAAGAAAACTCCATTCCACAGAGTTCTTCTTTGACTTTGGTTCCTACCATCTTTTACTCTTACATCAGTGCCTGAGCCCCAAGGTTTCCCTCCATTCCATTCTGAAGAGGGGCAGTAGAAAATATGGAGAATTTGAGTGATGTATTTAATGAAACTTGTCTGTCATTGACCCCACATACCACAAGCTAGAGGTTAACAACAATATGACCTCATTTGGATGACAAAGTGGTTGAGAAATTTAGATTATGTGTCGCATGAGGGAGAAGTGGAAATGGTTGTTGATGAACATTTTCATAATCATTATATGACATATGGTGATTACTTTTGTGTAAGTCAAACTGAAGGTTGACTTAAGGTAGAAGTATTTCCCACATCCATTACCTTCATTTTTTTTTTTTGTCTGTTTTAATATACTAACTGTAAGGTCTCTATCCTCTTACATATTTTCTGCTGTACTGAGATAGTTGGCTTTTCACTAAAGGTTATCACACACTTATTATATTCCAGGCTTTCTCATTGTGTGATTTCTCTGATGATGCATGAGTTTTGATTGCTAGCACAAAATTTTCACATTTTTATTAGTTTCTCAGAGATTTTCTGCAGCTTGAGTTTTCTGAGGATTGTGTTCACAGAGTATTTCCCATATTTATTATCTTTATAAGGTTTCTTTGCTGGGTGACTTCTCTGATATCCAATGAGGATTTCACTGTAGCTGAAAGACTTTTGCAAAGGTTGAAATTATGCAGCAGAAATTCCAGTATTCACTACATTCACATTCTCTCCTGTGTGTTTTTTTGAAATGCATTGTGACGTTTGATTTCCCATTAAGAGTTTTCCCATATTCTTTACATGCATATGCTTAATCCCCAGAGTGGGCTTTCTGATGCTCTCTAAGGCTTGATTTCTGACTGAAAGTTTTCCCACATTTATCACATTTATAGGGTTTCTCCCCTGTGTGAGTTCTCTGATGTACTCTGAGGTTTGATTTCTGACTGAAAGCTTCCCCACACTGATTACAATTATAGGGTTTCTCCCCTGTGTGTGTTCGCAGATGTTTTCTTAGGACTGACTTCTCACTGAAAGCTTTTCCACATTCATTACATTCATAGGGTTTCTCCCCTGTGTGAGTTCTTTGATGCCCTCTGAGATTTGACTTCTGTCTGAAAGTTTTTCCACACTCATCACACTTATAGGGTTTTTCCCCAGTATGAGTTCTGTGATGTACTCTGAGATTTGATTTCTGACTGAAAGATTCTCCACAATGATTACATTTGTAGGGTTTTTCCCCTGTGTGAATTCTATGATGTCCTCTGAGTTGTGATTTCTGACCAAAAGCTTTTCCACACTGATTGCATTTGTAGGGCTTCTCCCCTGTATGTGTTCTATGATGTTTTCTTAGACCTGACTTCAGTTTGAAAGCTTTCCCACATTCATCACATTTATAAGGTCTTTCCCCAGTGTGAGTTCTCCGATGATTCCTTAGTCCTGACATATGGCTGAAAGATTTCCCACATTCATTACATTCAAAGGGTTTCTCTCCTGTGTGAGTTCTTTGATGCACTATGAGGATTGACTTATAGTTGAACGACTTCCCACATTCATTACATTCAAAGGGTTTCTCCCCTGTGTGGGTTCTCCGATGTATCCTCAATCCTGACTTTGCACTGAAAGCTTTCTCACATCCATCACATTTATATGGTTTCTCTCCTGTGTGAGTTCTCTCATGTTTTCTTAGACGTGATTTCTCACTGAAAGCTTTTCCACATTCATGACATTCATAGGGTTTCTCCCCTGTGTGAATTTTCTGAGGCTGAATCAAGCATGAATTCATAGAGCAAGATTTTCCACATTCATTACACTCATAAGGGTTTGCTCTTACATGAGTTCTGTGATGTGCGCTGAAAGTTGACTGATAGCTCAGTGTCTCTGTACATGTACTCTGTATACATCTCTGCACATGCTCAGAGGATTTATTTGTTATGTGAATTCTCTGATCCACCAGGAGGGCTGAATCATGGCTGAAATCTTTTCCACATTCAAAAGGTTTCACCCCATGAATTCTCTGATGTTCTCTAACGTGTGCTCTTTGGCTAAAAGATTTCCCTTCTGTGTCAGTTTCTTGAGTTATCCTACTGAAACAATTTCTATTTTTACCAAACTCGTAGCGACTCTTCTCCTCTGGACGAATGCTCTGAGAGACAATGAAGGTTGATTTATCACATCTGTTTTCCCCAAATTTACTGATTTTATAAGATTTCACTTTTTGGGGGGCACTCCTAGATGTAAGGAAGGCAGCCTTTTCAAGGAAAGCTTTTCTAATTTTATTATATTCAAAAGCTTGCCCCAAAGTCTGAATTGTCTGATGTTGAATAACTTCTTCCTTATGACCTAGGGCTTTCACAGTTTTACTATAAACAAAAGATTTCTCTTGAATATTATTTTTGTCATCTTTAATATTGAGGAGCCATTTATTATGCTTGTGAGCCTTTTCTTCTGAATACTGACAGTGTGGGGCCTGTGGGCTGAGACCCAGGTAAGCAGGCCCTGCAGTGTCACAGTCACAAGGCATGACTTTTGCAGGAAAAATGTTTATGTCCAGATTACATGGTTTTTCTGAAATTTCCTGGTCTGTAGTCAATGATTTGTTGGTGAATAAAACTTGCCACAAATGTTTGTTGTGGTTTTCTGGGCTCTCCTCTGAGATTTCATCAGGTTGGGAGTCTTCTAAAAATGATAAAATTAAAAATACTTTATGATATTTAACATGCTTTTTATGGAGTGGGACTTATATACATTTTCCCTATTATGTATTTGATTCCTCAGTTTCTGGCCTAGTTTCCCAACAATAAAGTAATTCCAAGTGCATGTTCCCTATATTTCCTTTCTTTTTTGTTGTTTAATAAATTTATGTCGTAGAAAAAAGAGGAAACTAGAAATGAATATATATATGTATTTGGAATCTTAAAATATAATTTTCAAAACTGAATAAAGAAGAGGATACAAAGGAAAGAGACAATTGAGAATGGTGTATATTTAAGAGAGTTAGATCCTAGGAACAGGAAAAATCAGAGAATGTGATAAATTCAAAAAGATTATCAACACTAAGTAGATAACAACAACAAAAAAATCAATGGAGAAAGGTTTTCAGTGGATTTATCTGTGACAAGGTCTGCATTAAGTAGTAACTAGTCTAGATTCTTACTTAGTCAAATATAGATTAAGATGGTAGGATAATCATTAGCCTACAGAATTCCAGTTGGAGCTCTATTTCCATTCTATACATCAACACCAAAATAAACTTATAATGGCACGAATGTCCTCATGTTGAAAGTAACAGTCCTATAGGCCACATTCTCTCTGTAGTATTATCACACGAAAACAAATGTAGAAGTGGAAGTGTAAAACTGATGGGAATCAAAGTCATCTTTTCACTTAGGTTGGACTTACTGCTCCTCCCTGGCTCTGGTGACTCAGTTTATTATATCAAAGTTGTTCAATAGTGAATCTCTCTAGATCATCAAATCTTAACTTTTCTCCTTTCAATTTGTTCACTCATTTTTCCCAAAACCAGTCTTGTCTTTGTTCAATTCTTACTTCTGTTTTCCATGTACTTTTTAACACTAGTTTTTACTGACTATGAGAACCTTAAGGATCATATGTCTCAACTGGCCATAGCAACTTTAAAAGTATCCTTTATATTTATTTACCATAAATTTCTTGTGTATATATGACTATTGCCCTGCTGCTACCCACATTCCATTTAAAAATGTCAGGTCTAGGCTAAAAATATTCAAAAGCCTTAAATACACTGCCCGTAGTCCCAACAGATAAAAGACTTAAGATGGGATTCACGAAAACAAAGTTTCACACTCATTATGTTTTGTAGCTCCCATTCCACTAGCCTACCATATTTTCTGCTCTAGTCTTGCCAGGATAAGAGTCCCCACTAAATAGTTCATTTCAACAATAATCTTATTCTCACAACTCTTCCCTAAATCACCCTGCATTGTAGTCTTAGATCTATGTAGACTAGATGCCCTTCAGACAGCAAAGGTATTTCCCAAACTATATGGAAAAAAGGCTCTTATATCTTTTCACAAATTTAAACATTTATTTAAAATTTGAAAGGAGTTACTGTTTGTATTATTCATTTTAACAAAGGATACATGCAGAATACTCATACATTTGACATTCATTTTATAAGCAAATTACCATCACTCAAATTAGAGGCATCTTAAAACTATTAGCAAGTATATAGTTAAATGGGTTATTTTCTCTTTGTTGTACATAAAATGACAGTTCAACTTTTAATCAACAGAACCTTATATAAAATATATTTTATGTAGCTTCGCTCTCCTTTCCAAAATACAACCCCAATTCTGATATACTTTGTATCTGTCTGTAATATAAATTAAGCTAGTGGCCCTTAAATAGCAGTATGCCTCAAAATTACCTAAAGAGCTCTTTCATACACAAGGGCTCAGACCCAATGCCACCTATACCTGATGATTCAAAAGTCTCAGAAATTTGACTTGGGTATTTACATTTAGGGATGGTGTTTTTTTTTTTAATGAATCAGTATGAAATACCTCTCCCAATTGGCTTTGGAGTTAATCTACAATGTTATTAAAAGTACTTATATGTTACATTCCATGGACTAGTCATATGGGAGACTGAAACAGAAATCATTCTTCTTAGTGCATTATAATCCAGGTGAGGAATGGAGCTCCTGGCACAGAGTATCATTTTCTTTTGACATATCTATCATCTAGGTTGTGAGTTTACAAAAGGAAGAGATAAAGTATAGGCTAAAGTATTCCAAGATTAAACCATAGAACTAGGAAGAATTTGAGGCAAAACTTCAAATGAATGGTAGTGCTTTTTCCCTTTTTCTAGCTAAGCCTAGCTATTTTATTTAATTATTTTTATTACCAGAACCACTTTTTGGCTTTATAAGATTTCACTTTTTGGTGGGCACTCTTAGATGTAAGGAAGGCAGACTTTTCAAGGAAAGCTTTTCTACTTTCACTATATTCAAAAGCTTGCCCCAAAGTCTGAATTGTCTGATGTTGAATAACTTCTTCCTTATGACCAAGGGCTTTCATGTTTTTACTATAAACAAAAGGTTTCTCTTGGATATTATTTTTGTCATCTTTAATATTGAGGAGCCATTTATTATGCTTGTGAGCCTTTTATCTTTAATACATCTTTTACTTTGCTTAGTTTTTCTTTTGAAACTTTCTTGCTTTTTAAAATAAGTATACGAGGCTAAATTTTCTTCTAAGCACTGCTTTATCTATAGCCCAAGGTATAGATAATGGTTATAATACTTATGTTTTTTACTTTTAAAATTTTCTGGATATTGGATAATTTTGATTTTGATTTACTCTTTGATTAAATATATTTTAAAATATATATTAATTATTGATATCAAGATAGATTTTAATTCTCATAGTTTGCAATTTACAGTTTTATTGAACAATAATCTCTCTACTTTATGGAATTTATTGACATTTCCCTAAAATACTTTTATATTTTGTCAGTGTTCCAAGATCATTTTAAATTCTTTGTTTTCAGAGTTTTAAAAGACACATTAGATTCATTTTATAAAATATGCTATTTATAACTCCTAGAGCAGGGCTCAGTAAACTTTTTCTGTAAAAGGCAAGAGAGAAAATATTTTAGGGTTGTGCTAATCATGTGGTCTCTGTTGCAGTTATTTACCTCTGCCCTGTAGCATGAACACATAAATGAATGGATATGGCTGCGTTCTAATAAATATTTCTATTCTAGAGTCTTTGCTACGAAACCAGAAACGTTTAATATGTTTCTATTTCTCTTTAAAACACTTGCTGTTTTTGTTGTATGCAACTTTGTTTGGTGCAAATATATTCAAAACTTTTCAATATCATTTTTAAATTTTATGCTTTAAAATATAATCTTGAAATTGTCCATTTTAGCATTATCAAAATGCCCTTTTTCTCATCTGTTTTTTGACCTGAATTGAACCATAAGTATCAGTTAATAATAAAACACTGAATTATTTTTGTTTATTACCTTAGTAATTCATACCTAAATTTTGAACTTCCCAAATTATTTTTAAAATGTATCTCTCTGATAAAATATGACAGTGTTTTCTCTTAATAGATGAATTTAATCCATTTGTAAATGGATTCGTTTATGCAGCAAATGTTTGTCTCATTCTGTATTATGTCATAGGTTTGCACAGCTTTTGTGCAGATAAGAGTTGACAGGCAGGCCTGAGACTGCTACCCTTACAAAGGCTTGCTTGCAAGGTTAGCACTTGGCTGGCATTTAGGAATTTAGATTTCAGGAGAATTCCCAAGACTCCCAGAACTGCTAAGAGGGGCTCACTATGCTAAAACTATTTGTACAAACAATATGATATGCTCAACACTCGTTTTCTACCTGAAAATGTGGAATTTTGGTACATGCTAGACATAATGAGTATGTGAATAGCCCACAATAAAAACCCTAGGGACCTAGTCTCTAATGAACTTTCCAGGTAGACAACATTTCACATGTGTTGTCATAATTCATTGCTTAGGGAACTAACTGTGTACTGTATGAACTCAGAAGATTGTGCCTGGTTTCCTCTAAACTTTGCCTCATGCATCTTTTTTCTTTCCTGATTTTGCTTTATATCCTTTCACTGAATAAATTTTAGCCGTGAATCTGACTACATGCTGAGTTGTGTGAGAACTCCTAGTGAATCAATGAACCTTCTGCCAGTACTCAGTAACTTACCTGGGGAGCTCCTGCTTAAAAATTCTTTCCCTGTCTCTAATAACCATGGATCTTCTCCTTGTTCCAATGTGAAGATCAGTTCTGGTTTTATAAAGCAGTACCCTGTAAGTGGGAAATAATTTAGGATTTGAGTTAGCTCCATAGATTGTGCTGTTTCTGAATGTGAAGGAAAGTATGGCTTAGAAAGGGGCGCATTACAAATATACAAGTTAAAAATGTAAAGTTACCACTAAAAGCATAGCAATAGAAGGTGTAATTTACAAACCAGTAGAGTGATTAAAAAATACACACCCAAATCATATATAGTTGGTAAAAGTATAAAATTACTAAACAGAAGAATACATATAAAATCCAGGTTATTGGTTATTTCCTAGAAGGAAGGAAAATTAATGGGATACAGTAAGATTGGTGGGGGAGAGAGAATTATCAGCCATATTTGCAACATTTTATTTATTTAAAAAACATAAGACAAATCAGACAAAAAAAAAGGAGGGGGGCACATTAAGGTTGCTCAGCTCATTGGACCTTGTTGAAAGGAGAAGTAACAACAAAAAACATTTTCATAGTTATCAAAATCTGTGGGATCCAGCAAAAGCATTCCTGAGAGAAAAACTAATAGAATTAAATGCTCAGATCCAAAAGACAAAAAACTCACAAATCAACAAACTAATAAACCGTCTCAAGGAACTGGAAAAGGAAGACCAAATTAATTCTAAACCTAGCAGAAGAAAACAAAAACTAAGATCAGAGCAAAACTAAAAGAAATTGAGAACAAAAGAACTATACAGAAGATTAACAAAACTGAAAGTTGGTTTTTCAAAAAGATAAACAAAATTGACAGACTGACAAGAACTGACTAACAGACTGTCAAGAACTAGAAAGGAAAGTATTCTAATAAACTCAATCAGAAATGAAAAGGGAGAGGTAACTGAAGACATCATGGAAATACAAAACATTATCTTTGAATATTACAAAAGTCTATATGCCCCAAAACTACAAAACATGGAGGAAATGGACAGATACTTAGAAACATACAACCTTCCTAGGCTCAATCATGAAGAAATAGAATTCTTGAACAGACCAATATCAAGCACAGAAATTAAAGCAGCAATTTAAAAATCTTCCAACAAAAAAAATGTCCTGGATCAGATGGGTTCACACCTGAATTTTACCAAACTTACAAAGAAGAACTCATACTTATATTGCAGAAATTATTCCACAACATTGAGAAGGATGGTATCCTCCCCAACGCATTCTACGAAGCCAACATTACCTTGATACCAATGCCAGGAAAGGATAAAACACAAAAAAAGAAAACTACAGACCAATATCCCTCATGAATATACATGCAAAAATCCTCAACAAAATCTTAGCAAACCAAATCTAAGACCACATCAAAAAAATAATTCATCATGACCAGGTGCACTTTATTCCAGAGATGCAAGATTGGTTCAACATACACAAATCTATAAATGCAATTCATCACATAAATAAAAGCAAGAACAAAGACTAAATGATTCTCCCAACAGATGCAGAAAAAGTATTTGACAAAATCCAGCACACTTTTATGATAAAGACTTTAAACAAAATAGGCATAGATGGGACATACCTTAAAATTATTAAGGTCATATATGATAAATCCACAGACAATATCATACTGAATGGGGAAAATTGAAAGCATTCCTGCTTAGAACTGAAAGCAGACAAGGTTGCCCACTATCTCCACTTCTATTCAACATAGTGCTGGAAGTCCTTGCAAAAGCAATTAGACAAGAGAGAGGAAGTAAGGGTGTCCAAATGGGGGAAGGAGAGGTCAAACTCTCACTTTTTGCTGATGATATTATATCTAGAAAATTCCAAAGATTCAACCAAGAGACTCCTGGAATTGATAAATGGATTCAGTAAAGTCTCAGGATACAAAATGAATGCATACAAAACAGGGGCATTCATATACACCAATAACAGTTAAGCCAAAAATTAAATAAAAAAATGCAACAACTTTCACAATAGCATCAAAGAAAATTAAATATTTAGGAATATATTTAATGAAGGAGGTGAGAGACATATATAGGGAGAACTACAAAACACTGAAAAAGAAATTGTAGAAAATGTAAACACATGGAAAACGCTACCATGCTCATGTATTGGCAAAATCAATATTGTTAAAATGCCCATACTACCTAAAGTGATCTACAGAACTAATGCAATCCCTAACAAAATACCACCATCATTCTTTACAGATCTAGAAAAAATAATTCTATACTTTGTATGGAACCAGAGAAGACCTTGTGTAGCCAAAGCAATCTTACGCAAAAAGAACAAACTGGGAGGAATCAGTCTACCAGACTTCAAGCTTTACTAGGAGGCTATAGTAAACAAAACAGCATTGAACTGGGACAAGAACAGACATATAGACCTTTGGAACAGTACTGAGAACCCAGATCTAAAACCATCCTCATATTGTCATCTAATCCTCAACAAAGCAGACAAAAAGATACACTAGGGAAAAGAATCTCTATTAAATAGATGGTGCTGGGAAAACTGGATAACCACATGCAGAAGATTGAGACTGGATGCCCACCTCTCACCTCTCACCAAAACATCAACTCACAATGGATAACAGACTTAAACCTAAGATGTGAAACCTTAAGAATTCTAGAAGAAAATGTTGGGGAAACTCTTATAGACATTGGCCTAGGCAAAGAATTTATGAAGAAGACCTCCCAAGCAATCACAGCAGCAACAAAAATAAATAAATGGGACCTGACCAAATTAAAAATCTTCTGCACAGCCAAGGAAACTATTATTAGAGCAAACAGACAACCCAGAATGGAAGAAAATATCTGCATATTAAACATCTGATAAAGGGCTGATAACAAAAATCTCTATAGAACTTAAGAAAATCAACAAAAAAAACCAAACAACCCCATCAATAAATGGGCAAGAGACATGAACAGAAACTTTTCAAAAGAAGACAGAATAAGGGCCAGCAAACATATAAAAAAAGTGGCCAACATCTCTAATCATTAGGGAAATGCAAATCAAAACTGCAATGAGATATCACCTAACTCCCATGTGACTGGCCTCTATCACCAAGTCCCAAAACAAAAAATGCTGGCATGGATGTGGAGAGGTAGGCACACTCTTACACTGCTGGTGGGGCTGCAAATTAGTACAACCCCTGTGGAAAGTAATTTATAGATATCTCAAAGAGCTGAAAATAGAAATACCATTTGATCCAGAAGTCTCACTACTAGGCATCTATCCAAAAGAAAAAAAGGCATTCTGTAATAAAGATACCTGCATTCGAATGTTTATGGCAGTACAATTAACAATTGCAGATATATGGAAACAACTCAAGTGCCCATCAATACATGAGTGGATTAATAAGATGTGGTATATGTTCACCATGAAATACTACTCAACTACAAAAAACAATGGTGAACTAGCACCTCTTATATTATCCTGGATAGAGCTTGAGCCCATCCTTCAAAGTGAGGCATCACAAGAATGGAAAAATAAGCATCACATGTAACTCGCCATCAAATTGGTACTAACTGATCAACACTAAGGTGCTCACATGGTAGTAATATTCACTGGGTGCCAGTCAGGTGGGAGGGGGTGGTGGGGGTAGGTTAACTCACAGCTAATGGATGCGGAGCACACTGTATGGGGGAAGGGCATGCTTGTAGCTCTGGCTTGGACGAGGCAAAGGCATTATATGTAACCAAAATGTTTGTACCCCCATAATATTCTGAAATAAAAAAGAAGGAATTAAATTTATAATTTAATCCCCCTCAAAAAAAAAAATATCTGCAGGCCCAGATGGTTTCACTACAGTACTATACCAAATATTTAATGAAGAATAGGCATCAATTCTATACAATGTCTTCTAAAAAAATTGGAAGAATGATTTTCCAGCTAATTTTATGAGGCCAGAATTAACCCCGATATGAAAACCAAGCAAGGATAGTACAAAACTATAGACTAATTTTTCTCATGAATGCAAAACTACTTAACCAAATATTGGCAAATAGAATTGAGCAATAAATAAAAAGGATTATATGACATGACTGAGGAAGGTTTATTCCAAGTATGCAGGGCTGGTTCAATATGTGAAAATCAGTCAATGTAGTCTACCACAGACTGGATGGGATAAAGAAGAAAAACACAGCAATAGATAAAGAAAAACTATTTGACAAAATTCAATATCCATTCATAATAAATACTCTCAAAAAACTAGGAATAGAGTAGAACTTCCTCCATTTGATGAAGAATATCTACAAAAAACCTCCTGCCAAGAAAAGGAAATAAAAGGCATGCATATCAGAAAGATATTAAACTGGCATTATTCACAGATGACATATTGGCCTATATAAAAAAAAATTCCAAGAAATTTACAAAAAATCCTCTTAGAACTAGTAAGAGAGTTCAGGAAAGTTCAGCAAGATCTCACCATAAAAGAACAATGAACAAAAATCAATTACATACCTATAAACTAGAAACCTATCTATGGAAACACATTAAAAACATAATGCCATTAAGAATCACTCAACCAAATCAAATACTGAGGTATAAATTTAACAAAACACGTACAAGACTTCTACACTGAAAGCTACAAAACACTGAAGAAAGAAATCAAGATCTAAGTAAATGTAAAGATACACTGTGTTTCTGGATTATAAGACTCAACAGAGTAATGATGTTAACTGTTACAAAACTGATAAATAGGTATAATTTAATTCCTATCAAACACCCAGCAAAATTTAATGCAATGACATTATTCTAATATTTACATTCAAAGGCAAATTAACTAGAATAGCTAAAACAATATTGAAAAAATATATAATGTGGAAAATATCACTCTACCTGATTTAAAGAACACAGAAATAGACCTATAAAAGTACAGCCAACTGATTTTTGACAAAAGTGAAAAGGCAATTCAATGAGGGATAGTGGTGCTGGATGGAGCAAATGAATATCCACAGGCTAAAAAAAAAAAAAGAATTTCAACTTAAACTTCATTCCCTGTGCAAAAATTAACTTGCAATGCACCATGATTTAAATATAAAATATGTAACAGCATAATTTAAAAAATAGATGATCCATGGCCCAAGGACTTGGTGAAGAGTTTTTAGACATGACAAAAGTGTTTAAAAATTGATAAACTGGACTTCATCAAAATAAAAAACTTACTTTCCACAAAAGGCCCTAAGAAGAGGATGAAAAAACAAGTCATAGACTGGTATAAAAGTGTGCAATCCACATATTTGACAAAGAACTCATCTCTGGACTAAATTCTCAAAAGTCAATGTTTAAAAATAAAATCTCTGATTAAAAATGGGCAAAAGTTGGCCAGGTGCAGTGGCTCACACCTATAATCCCACTGCTTTGGGAGGCCAAGGCAGGAGGATTACTTGAGGCCAGGATATGAGACCAGCCTGGGGAATATAGTGAGGTCCATCTCTACAAAAACTTTTTAAAAATTAGCCAGGCCTGGTGGCGCAAGCCTGTAGTCCCAGCTACGCAGGAGGCTGAAGCAGGAGGATGGCTTGAGCCTAGGAGTTTGAGGCTGCAGTGAGCTATGATCGCACTACTCATCTCTAGCCTAGGTGACAGAATGAGACAGAAGCCAGAGATGGAGAGAAAAAGTTTGTAAGATATATATCTAATAAAGACCTGAATTTTGTCAATGCAACAATAAGACAAAAACCCCTACAAACTAAACAAAAAATTGGCTAAAGATTTGAGCAGACACCTAATGAAGATTTATGAATGGCTAAAAAGCACACAAAAAAAGGTTCAACATTATTAGTCACCAGGGAAATGAAAATTAAAATCCAATAAGATACAACTAAACACCAACTAAAATGGTCAAAAATAATAAGACTTACCAAATATCAGTAATCAAAGAGCAATGGGAACTTACAGATATTGCTGTGGGCACGAAAAACAGTAGAGCCAGTTTGGAAACATTGGGTAGCTTCTTACTAAGTTACATACAAACTTACTTACCAGAAGACCCAGCAAGCCCACTCCTGGATATTCACACAAGAGAAATGAAAATATGTTGACACAAAGATGTGTATGCGAATGTTCATAACAGCTTTATTCATAATAGGCCCAAACTAGAAAAAAAAACTCATATGTCGACCAACTGACAAAGTACAACAAATTGTGGGATATGCACACAAAGGAACACTAACTTAGGATAAAAATAATAAGCTGTTGATACATATAAACACATGCATAAGTCTTAAAAGCATATTCTAAAGAAAAGAAGCCAGAAAAAAGACAATATATACTCTATGATTCCATTTACATGAAGTTTGAGAAAGGGCAAAATTACTGCAATGGAAAGCAGATCACTAGGTCCCAGGGTTCAAAGGGTAGGTATGAGGGAGGGAGACTCAGAGCAAAGGGCTACATGGAATCTTCCTGGGGTGACAGTATACTGAAACGTGCTGAATTTTATTTTCTGTTAAATACACTTCAATAAAAGCGATTAACATGAAAAAAAGAAAAAAGAAGGCCAGGCGCGGTGGCTCACGCCTGTAATCCTAGCACTCCGGGAGGCCGAGGCGGGCGGATTGCACGAGGTCAGGAGTTCAAAACCAGCCTGAGCAAGAGTGAGGCCCCGTCTCTACTATACAGTAGAAAGAAATCAATTGGCCAACTAATATACATAGAAAAAAATTAGCCGGGCATGGTGGCTCAAGCCTGTAGTCCCAGCTACTCAGGAGGCTGAGGCAGGAGGATTGCTTGAGCCCAGGAGTTTGAGGTTGCTGTGAGCTAGGCTGACGCCAGGGCACTCACTCTAGCCTGGGCAACAAAGCTAGACTCTGTCTCACAAAAACAAAACAAAACAAAACAAAACAAAAAAGAAAAAAGAAGAAACACAATTGCACTGTAGAGGGAGTCACGTGGTAAGGTCTGCTCACCCACTGAGACAAGGTGGCTGTAGTTCTCCAGCATCACATCTCTGTACAAGTTCCTCTGAGCAGGGCCCATCTGCTGCCACTCCTCCTGGGTGAATTCCACAGTCACATCCTCGAATGACACTGATGCCTGTAATGGTACATTTCTGATTAATCTGAGGGTTCAAAATCAGGAATAGAAAAATATTTTTGGAAACTCACTCATTATGTTTATAGTTGAGAGTTTAAAACAAAATGCTACGAAAAATGCCTATCATGGCTCTAATTCTGTCTTACTCTTTGGGAATACATAATTAGCACAAATATTCTCATGCTCTGATTTGTTTATGTTTATTTTTAAATTATATACATACACGCCCTATAACTTAATATACTGAGGAAGCTTAGTGCCTTATATTTTTAAGTACAATTATTACAAATTGGATTCCTGTATACACTTCTCATACATCAATGGATTATGCGAAGCACTCTGTAGCGCATACACTGAAACCTGGAGATCTCTGCTGGGGTAATGGGGAACCAAGGAAGACAAATGTGTAAGCCTGAGAGGTATTCCACACAACCAGATTTATATTTCAGAAGCAATGCTCTAGAACAGGGTTTCTTTAGCTTGGCACTACTGACTGTAGACCAGATTATGCATGGACTATCCTGATGGACTTTTTGTGATGGACTATCCTGTGCATTTTAGGGCATTTAGTAGTACCCCTGTCTTCTACCCATTGATGCCAGTAGCATCCCCAGTTGTGATAATCAAAAATATATTTAAACATTGTCAAATGTCTGCAGGGGAGCAAAATCACCTCCAGTTAGGAACCATTGCTCTATGTGAACAGTGGACTTAAACAGCAAAACAAAAGACCCAAATTATGAGATGATTTCCTTGATATAGATCAAGGAAAAGCAACAAAGAAAGGGAAGCTAATTCTTATGGGAAACAAAATCTGTTCATTATTTTCTTGTGCAGCTATACACAGAGATGCTGCACAGCAACTGAGTTGGTGCTGATACCATCTACAGAGATCGGAAAAATGAATAAGAGTAAGAGATTAGGCAGAGAGTGGTAGTGAGGCAGGTGTTCTTCATCTGTACTCAAAATACCTGTGGAACATAACAGACTTACCTCCTCCACTTTTGGTCACATGATTTTGGAACAGAGAAGGAAGGTCTAAAATGAAAATAAGAATCTAGGAGACATTAGTCACAAAAATGGTAACTGAAGTCTTAACAGAAAAAGAGCTGGCACAGAAAGGACATAGAAACTGGGGAGAGAAAAGTACCATGTAAGGCATTTAAGGAAATAGCAATATTTATTAATAAGAGGTGGGCAGAAAAAGAATAGGACATAAACGTTGAGAAAGAATTTCTAAATGATGGAAAGAGAAATCAGAGAGATTAGACTACTGAAAATTAAGAAAAGAAAGAATTGCAACCATAGATGATTCCTCTAGTTCAAGACAATAGACTGAGCACACATATTTGTATCACTTGCCTTCAAAAACACACTTGGCTAAAATACAAAACCTACTATAAATGTATGACAAAGGAAGAATACAGGGATGCATCCCAGCAGAAGCTGAAAAATCTGCACAAATTCTGGAAGACAGAGGGTAAGATAGTATTAGATAGCAAAAACATGGCAATGTTGTGCACAATCTAACACAAACAGAGAGAGGGCAGAAGAAGCTGCGTGCCGATGAGAGCCCCAGAGAGAAGTCCACTGCTCAAATGAATCACACTTAGAAACAAAGTGTGCCATGGGAAGAGTAAATAACTGAAATCCCTTGGGAGGGCTTCATATTGTGCCTGTTCTGTAGACATCTACAGGAAATCTTCATGATAAGCACTCTCTATGTAAGGTCAAGAGAAATGCTTCAGGAGCTCTGGGCAGCTAGAGGGAGAAGCACAGGCTATGTATGTATGTATGTATTCATTCATTCATTCATTCAGAGAGAGAGTCTCACTCTGTTGCTTGGGCTAGAGTGCCATGACATCAGCCTAGGTCACAGCAACCTCAAACTCCTGGGCTCAAGTGATCCACCTGCCTCAGACTCTCGAATAGCTGGGACTACAGGCATGTACCACTATGCCCGGCTAATTTTTATATATATACCAGCTAATTTCTTTCTATTTTTTTTAGTAGAGATGGGGTGTCCCTCTTGCTCTGGCTGGTCTCGAACTCCTGAGCTCAAACGATCCTCCCGCCTCGGCCTCCCAGAGTGCTAGGATTACAGGTGTGAGCCACCATGCCCAGCCCTATTCTTGTATTTAAGGTTTGATGATCCTTCTATAGATGATGTCTAAGTATAAACTTTCATTTTATGATTGTTCATTTTTGATGGGATATAGATATTAATTTCCATTATTTTATACTGATCTTGTATACAGCTAATTGTTAAGATTAATTCTAATAGTTTATCTGTAAATTCTTCTGGGTTTTCTATATATGCAATCATGTCACCTCTAAGAAATGAGAGTTTTCTTTCTTTCTTTCTAATCCTTGTACTTTTTCCTTCTTTTTCCTTTCTTTTTGTAACCAGTACCACTGGTTAAAATTTCTAATACAATATTTTCAATCTCAGGAGAAACCTTTCCATATGAAATTATGTTACAGTAGGTTTTTAAAGATACTATTTATCAAATTAAGAAAGAGCCCTTCTATCCTTAGAGTTCATTAATAGAAATTAAGAGTTCACTAATAAGGAATTAAATTTTTTCAAATTCATTTACTACATGTAATCATATAACCATATGATTTCTCTCCTTTACTCTTACTATGATGAATTATGTAAATTTTTGATTAACTCAAACTTACATTCCTCAAAGAACAAAGTTGGAAGACTCTCACAACCTGATTTTAAGACTTACTGTTAAGAGAAACTCATCAAAGCAGTGTGGCATTAGCAAAAAGATAAACATAGATCACTAGAAGCAAAGAGAGTCCAGAAACAGACCCATATATACGTCCAGTTAATGATGTCCAACAGAGATGTCAAGGCAATCCAATGAAGACAGTACATTCTTTTTACCAAATAGCACTGACAGATGCGTGTGCAAAAATGGAAGGCACAAATATGGCAAGTGTATGTTGATCTGTTCCCAATATCTAGAGTACGCTGCCAGCACAAAACCTTCAAATTATGAGTCTAGGTTTCAGACTGGGCCAACTAGAATATATTTTGACCATTTTTGATCAGCAGTTTTTATACTAAAATTTAAAAGCCAATCAAAAAAGGAATTATTGATATAGCAAAGGAAATACAGACTCTGAAATCCTAAGAGAATACTATCAAC
This sequence comes from Mirza zaza, assembly GCA_008750895.1. NCBI lineage: Eukaryota > Metazoa > Chordata > Mammalia > Primates > Cheirogaleidae > Mirza > Mirza zaza. The sequence continues at coordinate 15,145 of VSMD01007127.1, read as the reverse complement.
AAGTTCATGAAAATACATTTAAAAATGTAAATGAAAATCAATAATTTTCTATGAAAATGTAATAAAAAATTATATTAAGAGAAAATACAAATCCATACAGGCTTATGATAAGTTGATTAATAAACTGACTAACATATTGATTCAGTAATCAAAATCTTCACAAAAAAGTCTTCTTCACAAGGTCAAAATTTATATGTGAATTTCACAAAAATCTATATAAAACAATTTTCTCATTTTTCTAAATTATTAGAGAAGAAAAAAGGAACATGAAAGAACCCATTTCCTTTTGAGACTATAACCATGTTACCATAATGGGATGCGAAAATAAGAAAGTATAGTCTAATCCAGCTTGTGAATACAGAAATAGAAATCCTAAATAAAATATTAGCAAAAAGCCCCAGGAAAATACATAAGAAGAAATTTACCATGCTTATTAGCAACTAGGGCCTATACAAAAATTCCAGTTAATATTACAAAATCCACTGAATTATTCACAATGTTTATAAATCAAAGGTAATAGCTATAGCTTTATTTCAATAGATAAACAAAAGGTATTCAATATAATTCAGTACACATTCATGACATGAAATCTTAGCAAACTGGTAATTGGAGAGAATCTACTTACCCTGACAATGGTTATTTATCAAAAGCTGAGAGCAAACATGAGTTCACGGTTAAAACTGTGTTATTTTCCCTCAAGAATGACTTGCTCTATTTCTATTTTTCCTTTCTATTTAATGCACAGACCCTTACAAACCTCATAAATCCATTACAATACAAACTCAGGAATGAATAAAGAGCTCACCTGAGACATGTGCATTTTCTGTGGTTCTTGGGAGACTGCAGAGAACTGTGAAGGCTCAACTGAGGGTACAGAAAGAGGACAGGTCATGAGGTCTGGCCTACCTCACAGCAACCCACTTGGGGAGCGGCCTCTCTAAGGGAATAGGGTCCTACAGGCCTTGAAAAGGCAAGAGAAGGGCCATGTAGAGGTGGCACCACCTGTCTCTATATAACTCTGAAATGTTTATGGGGATTAAACCTGTTTTACTGAATGAACATAAACTTTTCTCAATTGATTTAACAATAATGCATGTCCTTCTAACTAACATAAAAAAATAAAAACAATAGAGAAGCAGCAGGATTAAAGTAAACCAAAGCATAAGACCCTATTCTTTCATTAAAATAAACTTAGCAGAAAAATACTCAGTGTGCATCATTTATGTATTTTTCTTAGGAATATTGTTTACTCCTTGGTAATCCACAGAAAGCCTTGTAAGAGAGATGAAATGCTTTAAGGCAAATGTTTTAAATGTTTGTTGCAACTTGGATGTATTTCTCTAAAGGCACTTTTGATAATATGCTTTTGGTAATTCACCTGTGAGAATGAACTGCACTGTTTTCTTCCTGGCTCTGTCATAAATCATATGCCCCTGGAAAGTCACTGAGTCTTTGACTTTGAATGTCTTTAAAGCTTCCAAAAGTGTTAGAAGTAGGTAACCTTAGAAAACCCTTCATGCATCCTCAGTCTGGGATTCTGTGAGGTCAGGATGAAGTCTTCAGTGCCACATGTGTGACAGCAGTGCAGCATCTGTAAAGAGTGGAGAACAAAGGGACTGGGGGCTATTTTGGGATCACTGGAACAGTATTTCCACCCTCTGCCTGGTTACCCCTGACCCCCAGACCTCACCTCACAAGTTCTGCAATGATGTGGCCTTTCCTGGGCAGCCTGCCACTGGGCCTCCCCAGCTCACCTGGCTCTTCTCAGAGCAGGACCAAACCTCCCACTGTTATCCAGTGGCTTCTGGAGGTAGTGTCACCACCAAGTGTGGCTCATTCTGGGTACAAGGATCAGGAATTGCCTCTGACCACACAAATCCAGTAACTGCTCCTTTCTGGGCTCTTTTGCCTCTGCTCTTAAGCTCTGGAGAGAGGCCCAGGCCAGACAGGTGCTCTCCTCCAGGTAAAACTCCTGTTCAGCGGCTCCCTGTTTCCTACCTCACAAGCTTGCCTTGTTCAAGGAGCTGAGACCTGGACCTGAAAAACAAAGTCATTTCACAGGCAAAAACCTGACTCTTAGAATTCATTATTAGACTTAAAAGACATACAGCCTCACAGTGCAGAAGGGGCCAGGAACTTGTCTGAACCAACGGAGCTGAAGAAACACCAGAAATCCCCAAATACATATGACACATGGAGGGGTTCCATCTATATCCCATTGTATCCCATTGTATCTTTGTGTATTGGGGGATATGTCACTCTGCTAGGTGCTGTGAAGGCTGCAATGCTAGTTTTAGGCAGGTGCGATATTAGACAATACCTGAGACCGGAAGTAATGCACACCTGCCCTTGAATCTGAGCTCCCTCACCACCAGCTTGTGACCTGAACACGTGGCTCCACCAATGGGAGCCTCAGTCATTATTTTTAATCCAAATGGTTATGTCGACCTCATAGAGTGGTTGTGAGGTTTACATAAGCCACCCAGTGAATAGAAAAAAGTGTCTTCTAAATATAAACAGCAGTTGTCACTCAAGGCTTAGTAACCTGCATCTGGCAGTTTGCTTTAGAGGTGATATGACTTATCTAAGTTTCAAAACAACGCCATGTAGTTATTAATACCCTCATTTTAGATGAGAAACCAGACTCGTACCCAGGTTCCTTCCCTCGCCCCTGCTTACAGGCAATAGAGCTAGAATTTACCGAGGTCTCTCTGGCTGCAGAGCTCGCGGTCTACCCTCAGACCCACCTCCCGCGCTTTCAGGCACGTTCGTCAACTTTTACAAACAAGCTTTCCCCTCCGGCCGCCGGCTGGCCGGGCTCAAGGTCCGCACGCCAGGGCCAGCACGGGGCACCTGGTCCTGACGAGCGCTCAGCCCCAACCGCGCCCCGGAGCCCGCGGGGTTGGGGTCCCTCCCCCCGGCCTTCCCTGGCCAGCCGAGGGCCTGTCCCTCACTGGCGCTCGGGGCAGGAAGCCCAGCAACTTCTCGAGCTCTCCTCCGACTACAAGCGCCCCCTCCCGCCTGGTTCCCCGCACTCTCACCCCAGGTGCGCACCCGCTAGTTTCCAACCAGTCCCCGAGGTTCCCAAACCGCTCCCCCTGAGAACCCGAAGCCAAATGAGGAGGCGGGGCTATGGCTGCACAGGCGCAGAAGGAGGCAGTGGCCCCTTCCCAGAGTGCCGCGCGGGGAACCAGACCAAAGTAAGACTACATTTCCCACAAACCTCTGCGCCCACTTTTGAAATGATTGACAACGCTGGAGGATGAAGTTTCTAAGCGCCTCCTGCTCAGGGTCTCTAAGAGCTGGAAGAGGTTAAGGGTTAAACTTGTACGCTACCGTCAAATGCAAAAGGTGGCCTTAGATTGCCTCCTGATTGAAATAACAGCATTTTTTTTCCCCATAAAACTTTCGGAGACAATTGGGGAAACAATATGGATTAGGTATTGAAAATATTAAGAAAAGGTACTGTTACTTTTGTAAACTGAAAAAAAATTGGAGTTATGTAGATAAATTTATTTATTTATTTTTCTTTTTAAGCAAGGTCTTGCACTGTCGCCCAGGCTGGTCTCGAACTCCTGCTCTTAGGCGATTCTTTGGCCTTGGCCTCCCAAAGTGCTGGGATTATATACATGAGTGAGTATGGGTGAGTCTGGCAAAAATTTGATTTTTTAAAAAAGACATGACTACTGAAGTATTTAGGATTGAAGTACTATAACTTTAAATTGACTTTATAATTTTATAAATTTTCAAACTAGAACTTCCATCTTGTCCCTTTGTAGCTGACCCACTGACCCACGAGTCCTGTCCTGGCGCCCCCAGAGCCCAGCCGGGGGCTTCTAAGGCAGGTTGAGTCAGGTGCTGTAGGCGTTAGGGGTATATAGAATATCTATTGGTTTTTATACATCAAAATTGCTTTTTGATGAATTCATTCAACACATTTCTATGTTAATTATCTTGGATTTCCATGCTTATAATGACAAGTTTGCTGTTCTTTTGCTGATTATTTATAATTCTCTGTCATTCTTTAACGAATTACAAATAAAAGCGCAAAATTGCTGGACGAACTATATTAAATCAATCACAATAGACTTTAACCGAAAGATCATGAATGGAAAGTGGTCACTACATATGTTCATTCAACAAATCTGTGTTGAAAACCTGCTGTGTGATACATATCACTCAAGACACTAGGGCAGTAACATGAAATAAAAGAGATAAAATTTCCTGCCCATATGAAGTCTGTGATCCGGGTTGCTGTGGGGACACTAGAGAGTGATAGATAGGGCTCTCGAAACAGGGCTGGTGAAGCGTCCTGTGAAGAGTGACTATAGGGAGCCATTGTTATCCACAGGCTACCTAGCCTATAGTGAAGGTATGAAGTATTACTAGAACCTGGCAGAAAATGCCACCCTGGTAGGAGTTGTGGCCTTAGGAAGAGAAAGATTATAATAGCTAATTCATGGCTCACCACAGAGAGCCAAAGGAATGAATATGCAAACGTCACTTGTTTTCTTCCCTCAAATGTCCTATCTCCTCTGTTAAGTATTTGTAAACACCATTCTATATCTATTTCTACAATTCATGCACATATATCTCCACCAGACCTTTGTCACCAATTTTCCAGTCTTTTTCTTGTCTAACCACCAGCTACCAGTCAACTCACTGAGCCATTGGACATGAATTGGTATAAATCTAAACTCAGGACAGGTCTCTTCTTCGAAGTGAACAACCAACTATACCTCCCCTTAAACTCTGCCCACTGGGAAGATTTCTTTTCACCACACATTTCAGAACCACCCCTATGTGAATTGTAATTGCAGCAGCCATCACTTCCAATGATGTCACCACACATTGTAGACCCAGTTTGAAGGAGATTCAATTCATACATGGACAAAGGTCCCCTTGGGAGTACTTGGGGAATGATTCATGGCATATACTAGTGACTAAGTTATGAGGAATTTCACCAAAGGGACACAGCCTCCTCTTTAGTTGAAGCCTCCTGTGTATAAACTAGGATATATTAGGGACTGGGAGAGATTATCCGAATCCCTGTTATGATGATTCATGTTAGTTTGCTGCCCATGAGACCTAGAATTTCACATACATACATTTTTATACACATACTACATATATATACACAGTATATATACTATATATAAATGAATATATGATGAATATACAGATGGGTATCCTGCTAAGGTATATATACCTATTTCATTTCAATGAACTTCATGATCAAAAAGCAACCACCAACCATCACAGATCCATTCAGGTTACTACAAAAGGTGCCTGTACATCAGAAATACCTGGTGAGTTTTAAAAAATATTTATCAGGATTCCATTGGAAAAATATATATTTCATTGGTATAAAATGCAGTATGGGCTGCTCCTCAGTCTACAGTGGGCATACTTCTATTGATAAATTTGGTCCTAACCAAATATATTTTATTCTTTTTGGTCTAATATCCTAAGGATACATACTCATATATGCTGCCTAGTTCCTGCTTATACTATTAATCTTCAGTTTCTTTGAAGTTTTTATTTTTAATTTCTGGATTATAACTTGCAATTTTCTCTCTAGTCATGGCTGTTTTTTTTTTTACTGGAGTCATTAAGGGAAGTTATACAGAACAGCACTCTTTCCACATTTGCACTTCAAAAGGGGCTCCTGCCTTTTGGGTGATTAAAGGAGTTTAGTAATGATGATCACTCCATAGACATCTTGGTTGTATTCCTTCCATTTGGCTTTCTTAGACTTGCCCTTGAGCAGGATGCTGAAGGTGACCCAGAGGCATTGCTATGTTGCAGAGGGGTGTGAAACTGAGGGGTTAATTTGATCAGGTCTGCCTGTCCTGATTGCTCTTGGTCACTTGCTTTTTGTTTTTGTTTTCTTTTCTCTATAAAGCTAAAGGCCACCGTAGCTGAGGCCTGTGTTGCTAAATGCTGAAACCTAACTTTCACTAGCTACTTTACAGGTAACATTCATAAGTCACCATGGTAATGGTCCTTTTAATTATTTTTCAGGAACTTGCACCAGCTCCTGTCCAGTCCAAACCAGTTGAGACCACCAACCCTTCAACTGGGCTTTTGACATCAGAGTGCCAAAAACTCCGCCATCAGATCTTGCTAACGCTGCCATTTTCTGTACATGTGTCCATGAAATGCCATGAACTCAAATATGCTTGCTTGGAACAAGCCTGTTACTTCATTTTTCCCCACTGCCAATCACTTTTCCCCACACCTTAGATCACCCCCCTTCCCTAATCCATAAATATTCCTAAGCTTTTATCTTCTGGGAGGTGAATTTGAGAGCTGTTCTCCTGCCTTTCTGATGGGTTTCTCTTTGCAAAGCCTGTGTCACAGTGATTGATTTTCTGTGTGTAGCAGAACGAACCTGGACCTGGCTGGTAACACCTGCTGGGCTGCTAAATAAGGTCCCCTCTCTAACCCCCCTCTCTCCAGAAGTCCCCTTACCCCTCCACAGAGGTTCTCCGCAGACTCACGCCTGAGAGACTTCTCCATACACAAACTTCTTAAAGCATCGTCCAAATAAAGCTTGTGTGTGCTGCCACCATCTTGTGGTCATATTTTTCTTCTTGATAAGCCTCCAAATTCCTTGAAGCCCCAACACTGTCTTGACCCCTGGGGCAGCAGTCTGCTGGTGTGGGCATGGCATTCGACAGCCTGGGCTTCAGGCTCCTCTGGATGGCTGTGAGCCTGGCTGGGCACTCAATCTCCCTGAGTCCTCACCTATAATGCAGAAATGATGAAAGTGCATACCATGAAGGGCCTCTGTTAGGTTTAAATGAGCTGCGTACATAAAGGGCTTGCCCAGAATGAACGTTCTAGAGATAGTAGCTGTCATCTTCTGTGTGAATAAAAGGTTAGGCAGGTTCCCCAAGTTCACCTGGTTAGAATTTTAAAATGATCTCTGGATGCTTGTCAGATAATTGTCTAATCACTTGAAAGCCATTATAAACACACACACACACACACACACACACACACAAAGAGTAGGTACATTGTGGCTTTGTGACCCGATTTTTTCAACATAACAAAATATAAGAACAAAACATCATGCCATAATTACATACTCAGATCATAATTTTGAGATAACTGTATTGTATGATGGTATAGGAAGTGATATTTAATGAATCCTCTATTTTGAGATGCCGGAGCCAGCCGGCGACGTGCACCTGGAGTTACGGGGCGAGGCTTAGAAATGAAGACAAAAAAGATGACAAAAAAGAAGACAAAAAAGACAACAAAAAGATGGGGACGGGAGGACAGAGTCCTTGCTGACTGCTGCGCCTCATTTATTTCAGTTGCTGTATTTATACAGATAAGAACAAAGGAGAAGTGAAATGCAATGGAACAGGTGGTACATGTCTTCATTAAACCAGAAAACACAACAGTTCTTATTTTTCTCAACCATGCGTCACTTCGATAGCCCCTTTCCTTGCTTAAGAAGTTTTCTAATCTACAACTTAACTTTCTTCTGATATCAAAAAAAGCTACAAATACTCAACTATGATCACTCAGACAGTTCAAGGAAAAGAGCACCCAAGCGTAATTAACGATTCTGGGAAAGGAGTGTGCAGGGCCTGGGGGGCTATAAGCTAAGAGGGCTGTGTGCACAGGAGCACTTCAGCGACCTTCTATAACTGCTACTGCTATCTCCAGCACCCTCCGTGAGCTGGAAGAAAGGCCAAGAATGTCAGAGCTCTGAGTTAAGGCGCCAGGTGCTATGTCTCAAGGACCCCAGTGTTCCGGGCAGCAACCGCACTTTTAACTCTCCCGTGTCCGGGACAGCTCCCGACATTGAGACACTTAAGTGGTTTTCCATTTTTCATTATGTGAGAAACTTAATGGTGAATATGTCTGTAATTACAATATTTTTCTTACCTGAGTTTTAAGAACATGCTTCTAGAAATGGAATTACTAGATAAAAGTACATGCATGTTTTAAAGTTTTGGTTACTGTGTTGCGGCAGTGTGTACAGCTAGCGTTACAGCTCCTGTTACAGCTCTTATTCATTTGACCCGGGAAAGAACCGAGTGGCACACGAAGAGTCGGAGAACAGCTTTTATTCCTCTACAGCAGGTTTAGCACACCTAGTGTTACTGCTCTCTTTGCGTCTTCCAATGTTCTCCCCCTTCCTGCCTTTCTGCCCCTGCTTTTATACCCTTGGTAGGGCTCAAGAAGCGTCCAATCAGCAACAATCTTTAACATCCAATCAACAACAAGCTTTAACATCCAATCGAAAACAGTGGGATTCAAAAATTACCCAATCAGGATCATGCAAACAGGCCACGGCTCGAGGGCCTGGGGCTCTGGCACTTGGGGTCCTGGCAGCCGGGCGCCGCAGGGGTCCCGGGGCGGCTGGGCGCCTCGGGGGCCGGCCCCAGCAGCGTGCCTCTAACTGGCCATTCGAAGCACTGGCCCCTAGAGATGCAGAACTACGGGGAGGTGGCAATAGGCTGCTACCTGGTGCCCGACATTTTCCGCATCAACTGTTATTGTTGGAATTTTGCTAAAGACGTTTTGCTAAGAAACTAAGGTAGTAGATTTTTTGGATATGTTTTCATATTTTTTAAAAATATGCACAACACAAAATTTATCATCTTAACCATTTCCAAGTGTACAGTTCAGTGAAATTAAGCACATTTACATTTTCATGCTAAAATTATTACTCTTCATCCACAGAACTTTTCATCTTACAAAATTGAAACATTCTACCTATTAAAAATAATGCCCAAGTGAGTTGAAAATTTATGTGCACACAAAGACCTGCACACAGATGTTTATAGCAGCTTTATTTATAATTGCCAAAACTTGGAGGCAACCAAAATGTCCTCTAGTAGGTGAATGAGTAAATTAATTGTGGTACACCCAGACAACAGAGCATTCAACATTAAAAAGAAACAAGCTATCAAGTCATGAAGAGACATAGAGGAAACTTGAATGCATATTACTGTTTCATGAAAAACCCATGTATGCAAAATGACCCCCAAATGCAGAAGGAGCTGAGAAACCAAAGGATGAGACAGACAAATCCAGTTTGTCAGTAAAGGGTGATTTACTGGGAATGTCAGACAGAAGTGTAGTGCAGCAAGACAGGGAAATCTCTGCACTGTTACCCCCTAGACCCAGGGTTTAGATACCGCAGGGAAAGGATGTACATGAAACGTGTAGGACAATTAAAGGGAACCCTTCAGAACAGGCAAAAATGCTATGTGCATCACAGCCTATAATTAGTGTGATAACATCAAGGTTGCTTTGATCTAGAGTAGAATTTACGGTGAGTACATGTTCTAACACTACAGGCAATAAATAAACTAGACATCAAGAGGAATTCCCAGGACTGGGGTTAAACAGAAGTCAACATAATCATCCAAGATGGAGTCAGTTATGTCTCCACATTCTCTCTTACCTGGCTCTTACAATCTCACAGGCCCACCTCTTCTGTAATGGTCCCTGAGCTTCTAGGGGGCTGGGGGGCTGCAGCCGTTTTTCGATGGTACCAGTGGCATGTTGCATCAATTTGTTTTCTATTTGTATGCAGAGGCTGCAGCAACAATACAAACAGCAGGTGGCGATACCTATGCAAGGATGAGACACAGAATTTAATGATGGCTTTTGCCACCATTTTCCCCAGAAACCAAACCAAGAGGAGAGCCACTGGGAGAAGGAAAGGGTAGAGTAACCCGCTGTAGGGTGAGGGTTATTTCCCTTTTGTAGAGCAGGGCAGCGACAGGAACAGAAGACGAGGCAGAAGAGCAAGTGTTTAGTAAGTACTTGGAAGGGCAGATCTTCCCTCTCAAGGACAGTGATTGTGGTAGCTTCAAAGCTATTGGGACACAGGCAGCCGAGTACGACGGGCCGGGGGTGCATAGCAAACAAGGTGCCTGAGGGGCAAAGGTGCCAGTATTATCTGTAAGGTCACAGGGACAGCAAAGGACAATGTCAAATGGCTGACCAGAGTATCCCTTATTTATTTTTTGGAGGAAAAAAACTTTTATTATTAAAATTCTCATACGTATAGTAAAAAATTCAATCAGTGCAGAAGGATAGACAATGAACAAATGAGTTCCCTTTCACTCCAGGCTCCTCTGCAGATCCAGACCTCCGGACCCATTTCCTGGATTAAATCGTCAGGTCAACAATCTCCGTGTGCTCTTGGCTGAAGAATGACCAGGCACACCGAAAGCAAGGTAAACAGGAAAATGAGGTTTATTGAAGAAGAGCAGGTTTGCAGAGCAAGAGCAAGATATGTTCACCATAGACGACAAACAGGCCCACTGTCATAACAAGAGGCCCCAGTGCCCTAGGGGTTGGGGAGCAGTATTCCAGTGTTTTGGTCTGTGGAGCATTTTGGCCCAGACTCCAACAGGATCGATGGAGACCAATTTAGTTGGCCAGCGAATTTCTGGCAAGAAATTTCTGGCAAGAAATTTCTGGTCCCTGGCAAGAAACACCCTATCCATCCTGGGGGAAGACTCCAGTCCAATCCCCTTTCAGGTGTCCCCTCCCCTGGCTCAGTGTCTTGGGAGCCCTAAATAACACCAGCTATGGGCCCTTTATCAGCTCCCATAGAGGCACATCTGGACAGACTTTTCTTTACAACTGTGGTTAATGGACCCTCATCTTCAGTGGTCCTGAGTAGTTGGTATGGTACCAGCCTCACGTTTGTTTCAACCGAATTAAGTTTCTTAATGACTTAAGGCAATACCTTCGCCCGCTCTCGCAAGGAATAGGACTGTAAGAGCGCTTGCAGTGGTGCCTTCATGATGTCATTTTCGCTTGCAATCAACTCTGCCACTTGGGGATTACATGGCGAGTGAAATCTCCGATCTGTATCTTTTTCATGTGCCCAGTGTTGGACAGATGTCCAGTGAAATGCATGCCTTGGTTGCTATTTATGTGTGCAGGGTATCCATATGTGACACTGAGTTGCTCCAAGCCCCTAATGGTGGCTGTTTGGTTTGTCCCTTTGCAAGGGAAGGACTGCAACAGTCCTGTGACAGTATCCACACGTTAGTGCACACTGTTGTCCCAAGCTTACTGGCAGGGGTCCAGTGTGGTGTGCATGACAGTCTCTCACAGGTACGGCTGTCTTACGTACGTGTCCCATACGTGTCCCAGTGTACGTGGGAGACAGGAGGGGCAAAGGCGGGAGCAAACTAAACAATCTGTTACTGCCACCACCAGATCTACACAGCAGAGGGGTAGTCCTGCTCCCTTTGCTAGGTGCCAGCTGACTCTGTATGTGACACCCCCATGTCATGCACCCAGTCAGAGGGCTCAGATGACTGTGAGGGAGCCGGTGTTCTAATTTGTGCTGCAGTATCACCCTTCATGTTACCTGGGGGTGGGTGGTTGTGAATCTGACCCGTGTGCTGAAATGTGATACATAGTCAGGCTCTCTGCGGGTTCTTGTAGCCTTTCCCAAATATCTTTCCATAGCAGCTCCCCATAAGGGTTTTTTAAACACATACCAGTCATCTCAGGCCCACTGGGCAAGCCAAGTTGTAAGACACTTAAATACTGCTCATCTATAGGCCATGGCTCATGGCTATGAACCAACCATGCAGCTTGGGGTTCTGTCTATCTACTGCTTTGCTGCATTCCCACCTCAAACCAAACAGAATCTGTCTGCAGTTGTACAGCTACTGCCATCCATACACATGGGTTACCTCACCTTGACCCATCTGGGCACCCAGCATTTTCAGGAATGGGGGCTCCACAACAGGGAAGCACTGGTCTCATAGTGTACTGGCCCTAAGATATTATGCGGTTCATTCCCCAGGAGGCTCGTGGAGAGGGCACCATGTTGTTGTAGGCATGCGTGCCACTTCTGTAAAGTGGGAACCCGGGCAATGGCTGAACCAGACTGGCAAACAACCCTCCTATCCAGCCCTTAATAGGGAGAAGTTTCCTTACGGTTAGTGGCAAAGCAATGGTATGGGCTCAGCTTGCCGCGAGGCTTTTTATACAGGAGGACCTGTTCAGTTGGGAAACAGCGAGTGCCAAGCGCCCTTCCATAGGTGGAACTAGAATCCTAGGAGAACCGCGTCACCTTGTTAGACTTGCCAGAGGACACAACTGATCCCCTCAGGGCTTGTGGTCATATCCAAAGACACTGAAATCCTGGGAAGGGGGAGCCTAAAGCTCGTGCCTGAGCCACTAATATTTTCGCCTTCTCAAATGCTTCCTCTTGTTCTCTATCCCAGCTCCGATGACATCCTTCTTTACTAGTCACTATAAGGATGCAAACATTGAGCTAAACATGAGATAAAAGTCTGCCAATATCCCAAAAGACCTAGGAAACTTTGCAACTGTATAACTTTTTTTTCAAGCATGGAAAATTGTTGTATTTGTCATTGACTGCACCTGGGATAAGGTGTGTCTTACCTAACCAAGTGACCCCTAGGAACCTGACAGCCGGCCAGTCCTGGGCCTTATATCTTTTGCGGGTTCATGGTCCATCCACTCTATTGGAGAAGGGCACACAATGCATCGAGTTGTTGCTATATCAATGACAAGTCTTCAGAGGTTAACATAATATCATTAATGTAATGAAACTGTTTAGCAGCAGGTGGCAGTGGACATAAAGTTATATCTCTAGAAATCATTCCATGACAAATAGTGAGACTATGCAGCACGCTTGGAATGTCCATTGTTGGCTGATCCAAGTAAAAGCAAATTGGTCCTGTGAGTTAGGGTGTAAAGGCATGCTAAAGAAGGCACTACATAAATCTAACACAGCATGGTAAGTGCCTGTGTTTTGTATTATTTGTTCTAGCGCTTGAGTTACATTAGGCACAGTATCTTGGGAACTGTCTTATCTAGTTCCCAGTTGTCTACCATCACACACCAGGTGCCATCAGGTTTCCATGCTGGCCATACAGGACTGCTGAAGGGACTCTGGGCTGGCCAAATAATTTCAACTTTGGCTATCTCCTGTATGGTGGCTGCAATTTCTTTTGCCCCAGCAGGAAGATGATATTGTTTTACATGAATAACATGCCATGGGGGAGGGACATATAGGCTCTCATTTTGCTCACCCTCTTAAAATAGCTTTCACTGTGTGAACTTGTAGGTAGAATTCGCCACAAATGTTTGTAAAGTGCATCCACACCCAAGATGTTTTCTGGAATAGGTGAGATAAAGACAATGTAGTAAGGGCTGCCCAATACCAAGGAGGAGTCTGTTTCACTCAGATTGTTTGCCTCCCTCTATAATCATCTATAGCTGCCCACTTACTTGGGTGTCTTCCTGAGCTTACATGAATTAGGGTGCATTTTGCACCTTTGTCCACTGAAGCTAAGGTCCTCTGCTTGGTTTTTGGACTCCAATAAACAGTAAGCTCCACATGGGGCCTCTGGTCACGTTCCCCCTCCCCCATTACTTGCATGCAGAGGCAGCCTCAGCCCCATTTCTAGTCTCTAGGCTGAGGAGGAGTCCACGCTCGAACGCAGAGATTGGAATTCTTTTACCTGGAATTTTTTCTCCTACTTCTCTTTCTTCTGATGGGGCCCTGGGGAGGGGCCTAAACTGCTGATCAGGGTTCAGGTCTTTCCAAAGGCTCACCAGTACAACAACAGATCCAGTTGCCGATCTATTTTCCCTTTGTCTTCCGCAGCTGAGATCAGATCCTGCCACATTTGCTTCCCGGTGGTCCTAATTAGGCCGCTTAGACCTGCGGTTTGTATTCCACCAGACTTGGCTTCTCCACTTTTCTATAGTAACTAGTTAGCCCTTATCTCTTTCCATTTCAGTTTCTTTAAGATCAGCTATGGCTTCCCCTACATCATACACATCTTGTCCCGTAAAGGGGCTTGAGAGGCCATGAGAGGGCCATGTCACTGCCAGGGACACTTTGTAACAACTTATTTGTTATGCCTGTGGTAAACACAACCTTACCTGATCCTGCAAATTTGAGGGCATACATAGCCTGGTGCACACCCAACTCCCTAGATCACTGTACTTCTTGCAGAGATTGCCGGGGCAAAGACTGGCCCAGGAGGTGCCCTTCCTTTGGCCAGGTCTCTCTCATGGCCAGGATGATCCAGTCCATAGGACTGTGATTGCCCGGGGCAGCTCTAGTGTTGTGCAAACACTCCCTTCAAGGAAGATGGGTGGTTATATCACTCATTTTTTCAGCTTCACTCCCTGCTAAGGAGATGCTATTCCCCCCCCCTCCCCCGTGTACCATAGCCACACCATGCATGTGGCTAAACTTTCCCTTGGCAATTGTTTAACGGTTTTGCTATGTTCAATAATTCTGGTGAGGTGTACTTTTGGACAGTTAAGTTTTCCCGAAAAGGCTGTTCTTACTTAGCTGCATATTACTTAGCTGCATAGAAAGCTTTTGTTCTCTACTGCATGAGTGGTCTTGCTATCAAAATGGGAGAATAATTATCCTCTGCTTCCAAGATAACCTCTATGGATTCATCTGACTCACTAGTTGCTTCCCAAATTTTCCAGATCTTAGCATGCCAGTCTGGTTTAGCAAGGACAGCTCACACTTTTGGTCAGTGCAGCTTCCTCCCTCCTAACTATACAAAGGTGGCAGGCTAGGGTTTCTGATTGCATCTCATGAATTACAAGCTTATCTGCCAGACTAGACACTAATGTGGACGTGGAGGTCCTCACATCCTTTTCATACTGGGGCCTCAGCCACTAATTGCACTTCTGTGGCCACTGGCACAGCCCGTAACAACAGACAATCCGTTGTTGCTGCTGCCTGGAAAACGTTTTTTTTTTATTTCAGCATATTATGGGGGTACAAATTTTAAGGTCTCAAATAATGCCCTTTCTCCCCCTTCCCCCACAAGTCTTAGTTTCCAGCGTGACCATCCCCCAGATGGTGCACATCTCACTCATTATGTATGTATATACCCGCCCCCCTCCCCCCTCCCACCTGCCCAATACCCTATTACTGTAGTTCCTATGTGTCCACTTAGGTGCTGCTCAGTTAATACCAGTTTGCTGGTGAGTATATGTGGTGCTTGTTTTTCCATTCTTGGGATACTTCACTTAGTAGTATGGGCTCCAGCTCTAACCAGGAAAATATAAGATGTGCTATATCACCGTTGTTTCTTAGAGCTGAATAGTACTCCATGGTATACATATACCACAT